>JANRGW010017842.1:0-34135 GCA_024733675.1 Psilopsiagon aymara
GTCTCACGAGAGCAGAGTAGAGGGGCAGGATCACCTCCCTTGACCTGCTGGTCACACTCCTTTTGATGCAGCCCAGGGTACGGTTGGCTTTCTGGGCTGCAAATGCACACTGCAGGCTCATGTTAAGTTTCTCACTGACCAACACCCCCAAGTCCTTGTCTGCAAGACTGCTCTGAATCTCTTCTCTGCCCAACCTGTAGCTGTGCCTGGGATTGCTCCAACCCAGCTGTAGGACCTTACACTTTGTTTTACTGAACTTCATAAGGCTAGCATTGGCCCACCTCACCAGAGTGTCAAGGTTCGTCTGGATGGCATTCATTCCCTCCAGCGTGTCAACCAAAACACACAACTTAGTGTCATTGGCAAACTTGCTGAGGGTGCATTCAATCCCACTGTTCATGTCACCAACAAAGACATTCAACAGTATAGGTCCCAAAATTGACCCCTTGTTACCAGTCTCCAGTTGGAGCTGTTGACCACAATTGAACCATCTACCACAACTCTTTGCATGTGGCCATCCAGCCAATTCTTTATCCACCAAGTGGTCCATGCACCAAACTGATATTTCTCCAGTTTAGAAGCAAGGATGTGGTGCAGGACATTGTCCACCATTTTGCACAAGTCAGGGTAGATGATGTTAACTGCTTTACCCCTATCCAACAGTTCTGTAGCCCCATCAAAGAAGACCAGCAAATTGATCAGGCAGGATTTACCCTTAATGAAGCCATGCTGGCTGTTACCAGCCACCCTGTTGCTTTTCATGTGCCTTAGCATGCCTTCTGGGAGAATCTGCTCCAAAATTTTGCCAGGCACTAAGGTGAGAGTGACTGCGCTGTAGTTCCCTGGGACATCCATTTTCCCCTTCCTGAAAATGGGGGCTATATTTTTTTTCCAGCCATCAGGAACTTCAACTGACTGCCATGATTTTTCAAGTATGATGGACAGTGGCTTAGCACCTTAATTAACCAGCTGCTTCAGAACCAGAGATGGATTTCCTCAGGTCCCATGGACTTGTGTACATTCATATGATGTTGAACCTAATCCTCTATCCTACAGTGAGCGTAAGGTCTTCGTTCTCACAGTCCCTGCATCTGCCTTCCAAGACTTGGGTGGCATGGTCAGTGCTTGCAAGTGAAGACTGAGGCAAAGACGTCATTGAGAACTTCAGCCTTCTCCAAATCCAGGTAGCCAGTTCTTCTGAGAGCTTCCGGAGAGGACCTAAATTGTCTCTAGTCTGTCTTTCATTCACAATGTACTTATAGAAGCCCTTTCTGTTATCTTGCACGTCCCTGGCCAAATTGAATTCTAACTGTGCTTTAGCTTTCCTGAAATGATCTCTAGTTTCCCAGACAATGTCCGTGTATTCTTCCCAGACTACCTCACTTACTTCTATAAGCTTCTTGTTTCCACCTTCTATAAGCTTTGTTTTACTCCTAAGTTTTCTCAGCAGCTCCTCATCCATCCATAGAGGTCTCCTGTCCTTCCTGCCACATTCCTTCTTGCTGGGATGCAATGCTCCTGAGCTTGGAGCAGGTGATCCTTGAATATCAACCAGCAGACTTGGGCCCACCAGCCCTCTAGGGCTACATTCCATGGAACCTTACTAAGCAGGTTCCTGAAGAGGCAAAAATCTGGTCTCTAGAAGTCCAGGGCAGTGAGCTTGCTATGTGCCTTTCTCACTGCCTTCAGGATATCAAACTCAACTATCTCATGATCGCTACAGCCAAGGCTGCCCTGGAGCATCACATTCCCAACCAGCCCCCCCCCGTTGGTGGGCATGAGGTTAAGCATGGCACCTCTCCTTGTTTGCTCCTCTATTACCTGCAGAAGGGAGTTGTCTTCCACACAGTCAAGGAACCTACTGGATTGCTTGTTCTGGGCCGTACCGTTCCTCCAACAGATATCAGGATGGTCAAAATCCCTCATGAGGACAAGGGGCTGTGAGTGTGAGGCTGTTCCTATCTCTCTATAGACTGCTTCATCCACAGAGTCCTCCTGATCAGGTGGCCTGTAGTAGACCCCTACAGTGATGTCCCCCATTGCAGTTTTTGCTTTGACCCAAATCCACAAACTCAGTTGGCCTTCAGCTGTCCCCAGACACAGTTCCATACTCTCCAGCCTATCACTGACATAAATAGCTACTCCCCCTCTTCATCTGCCTGGCCTGTCTTTCCTAAGGAGCCTATAACCTTCTATTCCAACACTCCAGTCATAGGAGACATGTTTCTATATTTCCAGTGATATCATATCCCTGTAGACATGTACACATCTCTAATTCCTGTTGTTTATTTCCTATTCTATGGGCATTTGTACGCAAGCATCTCAGCTGAGATTCAGATAAAGCCAACTCATTGGCTGGAGAGGCTGAAGTAGCTGCGCCCTGCTCATAGCATTCATTGCAGGTGCTGGCATCTAGCTGTTAGTTTTGGGACGGAGCAGTGCCCCCTTTCCCTAACATATCTATTTATTTAAAAAAAAAGAATTATATTGGATATCCATCACAAACAAGAAATGGTAACCTAGTGGTCTAATTTTTATGCTGCAAATGGCTTCCTATTAATTAATCTTACTCAGTTTTTCTGTGATATAGAAGTTTAGTACCGTTCTGGTGGAATTAAACCGATACGAATGACCCAAAAGCATATAGACGTTTGGAACAAATCTGCTACTTTATCTTCCATGTTAAGAATATATCCTGAAATCTGGAATGAATAAGTTTGTTAAAAAATGGCTTACAATGCATTTTTTCTCTGAATGATATTGTCGTCCTTTAGCAAGTCATTTTGCATTGCAGAAACGCTCCTGATTGCATAATTTTGGTGGCTTGCAATATGCATTAAGAACTTGAAGAAAGTATTCTTACTGTACTCTTAATTTTTTAAGAAGTATGTGAAAGTTGCCATAGAACGGATGGAAAATGTATTGTGACATAAGTAGAAAGATCTGACTCAGGAAAACTGAGTAAAAGGGGAGAACTGGGAACCTCAGGAGCATCAGGGCTTTTGCCGGGCTTTGGTGGTAGCTGCTTTGACAGGTTCCGATGTTGATTACAACCTTGGTCAGAACTGTCAAGCCACCTTTTATTTAGGACTTTGAGTTAAGTAAATGCTGATAAAGTAAAAAAAATAAAGTGTTCTGGACAGTCTGAATATAAATCACCTTATACTTCTGCTTACATACTTGCTGCTATAAACTTTCTAGTTTAGTTTATTGATACAGACGTTATCTTTAGCAGTCTGGCAGAACAATTAAATATGTTAGTTAGATTGTTCTGAATTTTCACTAACAAAAATTGTACTCCAAAAGTGTAAGAAGCAGGAAAAACTACTATGATTCAGACAGCTTTATAAGTCAGTTGCAACTATTCTAACAGCAGCTGCTGAGAAACTTCTTTGAATTCTTTTGATACAATACCCTGACATTAGAAAATCTGTCATTGTGATATATCTTGAAATGTAGAGTAAAATATAGTACAGGCTGCTTCATGGTATGAAAAGTTTCAGTTTTATGACTAGGCTGTTATTCAGCCTTTCATCTGCAGTGCAGATCAACATTTCTGAATTTATTACATACATCTGTCTGAACTCTTGCTGCTCAGCGGGGAAAAACAAGAGTTGAACATAGGAAGCTGGAACTCCAGTTCTGGCAGGTTTTATTCTATGTAATCAGAAAATCTTGTTTAAGACTGATGAGGTAAAACAAAATGAAGCAATATAAGAAAACAAACAAAACACCCATGTTTTCCCCTTTATAAAAAGAAAAGTGAAGGTCTTTTTTTCCATCCTGGAAATAGTTTGGGTTTGCACGATTTTGGCTTTCAGCTCCATGATATTATGCTCTTATTTTTAATTGCTTTCCCATGAATGTCTGAAAAAATCATCTGAAAAATTGTCATTTCTATCTCCTATTTTTTAGCTGGTTTTGATAATGTACCAGGATTAACAAAAGCATAAATTAGACAATTACAGTTAAAAGCACAATTTTCTGCTTGGATTTATTCTCCAAACTTCTATGTGTTTCTGTGAAGTTGGCTAAAATATCTTAGAGAGCTTGTCATCTACATAGACAAAAGAGGTGGTGGTGTAAACAATAAGGGTGTTGAATAGAAACAAAGGCAAAAAGCTGTTAAGTCATCAATGTAATAAGAATATTGGATGAGAATAAGAAAGCAGAAGTGCAGGTGAAGGTCAAATGGGCAGATGAGCCAGAGTCAACAGCTGAATCACATGAAGTGAAAACAAGCATCTTCTAAAGCAGAGGCTGCTGAATCTCTTGTATTGAGTGATGCCTTTGCAGCTAGATATTTTCCTTCTGCTATTGTACTGGCTTCAACTCTTGATGGAAAACAGAGTGTGTTCTTGGCAAAATATCCTTCCAGCACTGTCTTTCTGGATCCACCCTGTGTAAATAAGGAAGAGCACAGAAGACAGAGCATAACATAAATCTTTAAAAAGGCAAGCAGTTTGGATGGCAGGGACAATTGCTTCAGGTAGTCTACGTTCAGTCCATCATGAACAATATTCCTCAATGCTAGATTTTTCCTGTTAAAGAAAATGGTTGTCTGCCTCTCTCTTCCTCCACATAGATAGGATGCCAATCATTCAGTATGAGACACTTCACATAACACATTTATTCAGAATTCCCTTTGTAGTTCTACTTTTGAAGGTTTTCCTTTTAGTTCCTTACATCTGGCTCTAAAAACCCACTTCTATATTAATTTTATTATCACTTGCTGTGTATTTAGTCCCATAACTAAAATGGTTCTTCTTATATGCCTCCTTCTGCTTTCACTAAATCTTCTGGTTTTGACAGTAGTATAGCAAATTCATGAATTCTTTTTTCTTCCAAATCACCCTGTTGTTCTTTCTCTATCATAGCATATGAATCTACCAAGCCTTCCTTCTAGGCCAATTTCTTTTCCCTGTTCTTGTATGATATCTCTCTTCTTCACATGCAACATACAGATTATATCCCAGTAATTAATCTTTTAGATTATATCCTGGTAATTAATGTTATTTATTTTTGAACAATAACACTGCTGCTTCTGCCTGAGCTGTCACAGAGAGTGGTTTCCTACCTAATTACTGATCTGCTTTTTTCAGGTCTAAATGATCATTCCTTTCTGAAATATTGCTTCCATACTTATCGCTCTTTTCTGTTACTCACATGACACTGTGCAAAGTCCACCTGTCGTGTCTTTCCACATCAAATTCAGATGTCTTCATGGTCAGGGCTCTAATTTAATTCTGTCTTTTTTTTGCAGTGTTCACCTATAAGCACCATCATAAGCTTACTCTCTTCATTATGCATGTCAAACATTGAAACACCATTTCCAGTTTTAAATTTCCCATTAAACTTCACCTCTTTCATGTTCTGCAATAACATACAATAAAATGACTATAAACCTGATATTTAGTATATTACATGAAGATCTCTGCAAACTAAAACATGCCATAATTATACATTCATTTCATGCAGAAATACTGGGACTTAAATATGTGTAAAAATAAGATATTAAGCTGTATGTAAAATCCTACCATGGTATGTTTAGGTACTCTTTATCTTTTTTAATTTGGGTATTGTCTATCAATCCTAGCAGACTATCTTATAAAGATGTTTTGATTTCCCTCTAAAATAGGATAAATCAAAGGTTTATTTTTATTCTTCCAAATGCAAAACTAGTCTAAAAGTTTCAGAAATCGCTACCTGCGTCTTTGTTTTGAATGTGAATGTTTTTCTGTTTTGCATGCATCGTCTTTTCAATGAATTTTCCAGGGACTGGCTAATAGCATAATACAAAATATGCCTAGCTTTGTTTATTCCCCATTTTACAGTCAGCTTACAAGCCATGGTACCCTCAGCCTGTGAGCAGAACACAGGAATGCTAAGTGCTGAACATGTATAAAATATAATCCTAGGAGCCCAGATATGTCCCCACTAGGAAAAGGTGATCTACTTGCAGTTTAAATAGTGAGTCCCCAAATTGTATCCTGCATAATTTCCTGCAGTTATTTTTAAGAGAACATATAAAAAATATACTCTCAATTCACAGCTTTATTGCACTTTTCTATTTGTGGATGGAAGGAGATCTGGTTAAATTTATATGGACATCATCAAACTTGAGAAGGGTTAATCTACTTAGGCTCAGGTGAGTTCATTTTAGTCTTGATTCACTTGATTGCACATCTATAATGGTTATTAACAAGCTTTTGGAGCTTATGGATAATAATGCAGCACAACTGAAGGCAGGAAATCATTATCCTCATAAGGCTGGTGTAATAATTTGCAGTCATAGTTTCTTTACTAGTCCTTGGGGTTGGGATAGGTCACTAGGTCTGCAAACCTTTCATTAAGTTTATATATTTTTTGCTCTTGCTCTTTAATTAATGAATATATAGTAACATAAAAGTATATGTAAACAGTTTAGCATATAAGTTTTTTAGGTATCACTGGCAAATATTGCTGCCTCTTTGTGTATATTAATTTTAAATACAAAGCTTTTGGTTTTTTTTGTTTTTTTTTTCACTAGCATATTTATTCATTGTCTCCCCCATGTTAATTGATGGATAACATTTAAGAATGGGAAAAAACTTCACTGACAATCTTAAAAAATCAATGATAATTTTGGAGGATATTTCTTAACATATTTAGTGAAAACTTTTCAATGCATTTGCATAATAACACGTGTCAGAATAATTCTATACATAAAACAGATGCTTACTTTGTAAAAATTGTTGTAAAATGTAAATCTTTATTATGAAAATAAATATATGCATATTAATTTTATAAAACCCCCACATTATCTAATATTCAAAACATGTATTCAATGCCACATTTCTCTGCAGTTTTTTAAATAATAGGTCACGATAAAAGGATATTACATGCTTTCTAAGACAGCAGAGGTTCTGTAAGTTTAAAATTCTGAGAGTGAATTTAAATTTCTGTATCTGTAAAGCAAACTTCAAAACCAGCTTACTGTACTTTTGTAATGTTAAACAATAAATGTGATGATAACAACTTTTCTTTTTTTTTTTTTTTCAAATTTATGATATCCTCTTCCTCTGAGTACACAATGCAATTCCTTTTAGTCTGAGCAGGAGTTGCATGAAACATGCATTAGTAAAATAATCAGCTCAAGTGTTTTACAGTCACCAGCTTCTGGAAGTTGTAAGAGCTACATTTCTACTGTTTTCATTCTTTTGGCAAAAATTAACACATTGAATGCATCACTCAATCTGAAACCACATGGTGTAGAGAAGGTAGTATCTGAGACTGTATCAAAAGCGCCAAAATGTTGAGAAGGGAACAATTAAGAGCTACTTTGAAAGTTTAATCACAGCTTGGGCAAACCCACTAAGACTCTCAGGCCCACAGACCACTCCATTTCAGAAAAAAATAACATGGTTTACTCATTTCATTGTCACTCAGAGGATGGAAGAGGTAAGAGTAGTTGCACTTATCATCTTTTAAGGTAATAATCTAGTAGTTAGGAATTTGTCAAGGAAGAACAGAATTGATGTCTTACCCTGCTTAGTGGTCCCCGTCTAAGTGTTTCCTACCGTGCTCTGGATGGTGTCTTTTAGTTCCTTCTAGGGTGTAAATTAATTAGGGAAGATGTAAAGAAATGTGTTACTCTTGAGGCCGTATCCTAAAGTAACAAAGAATTCAGGGGTCAGAAACAGAATATGCAAGAAAGAATCGTGAGCAGTAATTAGGAGGTGCAGGAAAGAGAGTATGGGGAGCAGTGAGGTTCCTAAATTTCAGTGCTGGCTCTCAAAACTGAATTTTGTGTCAGATTAAGTATGCTGTACCAAAGAGATCACTGACATTTCTCAGAGGGTTTCCAGAACTTTAGAAACTGCTAGTAATAAGCAACAAAAATTTTTGTGTAGAGGAAGCCATACAGCTTTTCACAAGATAATCGGGGGTTATAGCCTCTGCTCTCTTATATGACTGGACCTATGCTGGGATGCTGTCTAAAATGGAGATATTCCCTATCATTGTAATGGATGCATGTTTGATTAGTCAAAGAGATATGCTAACATCCTCCAGTGATATGACCTGATGCATACTCAGTCCTCCACTACCTAATCAGGCATGATTTTGTTATATGAAGGGAAATGCCTGAATTTTGAATGATCAGGTATGAAGTTAGAAAAGCAGGTATGAGACTGAAGGCTGGCATTGAACAAGACTGTTTGGATATCACTTCCAGCTCAGTCTTTCATTGCGTAAAACCTTTTATAATTATTTGTATGTTACATTTTTTAGACTGCTTGGCAGCTACTAGGCAATCTGAACTGAGGGAAGTTTTGAATCTTATTTTCAAAAATAAAGCCAACAATTTCTGGTAAAGAAACAGTAGCATCCTGCCTTTGGGGGCTGGTGTGTGTAGCATAATCTATTGTTTCACTGGAAATTAGAAAGCACGGGTATCTCTCCTGGCTACACTCCAGTGGAATGAGTTAGTTTGGACAAGTCACTTAGCTTCCATGTGATCCACTTACTCCATCTGTAAATTTGAGATGATTATGGTATATGCTTTTCAAGGATGTAACAGTACTTAATTAGTGAATTTTTAATTCCTTGGAGGTCTTCAGAGGAAAGATATTATGTGTTAAATATGTCTAAAGCATATTCAAATAATTTTAAAGTTATTGTAATATTACTCCATTTTTTTTTTATTTTTTTTTTTAAGTTATCGGGCTTTGGAGCAAAGAATGGGCTTTGTAAGGATGTATGAAAAAACGTTTTTACCTGTTTCTCAAATGCTTGGTGGTCAACTGAGTACTGCAGCAGAGAGAAAGTTAAGTAAGGTTGTAATTTCTTGTATCTTCTAATATGTTGCAGAAAAATATTAAAAAAGTGGGGAAAACAACTAATGCCAAAGAACAGTGCTTGAACAATAAGCAAAGCATATAAACTGTTAGTGAATTAATATAGGCCAGAAATTGAAAGCAGGTTTCATAATCAAGTTCTAGAACCAATGGAATCTGAACCAATGATAAAAGAAATTTTAACAAATTCTAGATGATGATCAGGCAGTATCTGTGAAGTGTTATGCATTGCAGTGGCTGAAGTAACAAGAGGCCTTACTCACATTCTTAGAAACCAGAGGTTACTGCAAGTTCAGTAAGGTTAACAGTACACAGCAAATACAAATGTTGTATTATGCCATGGTTACAGAGGCAGAGCAGCAGCTCCTAGACATGTTAGTCATCTCTGTTATGTGCGTGGAACCATTCTGTCAGATCTGATATATAGCAAGGAAATAGTGACACATGAAGGAAGTTGTTCATATTGCTCTGTGATATTCAGAAAAATATGATCATATGTTTTATCAACTGTAAGTTCATCATGGCATTCACTTTCTGCCTAAGATGCATGCAGCACCGCAGTTTTCATTTTTAGGACTGAGCAAATGAAAGAATTCACTACTTTTTTCAACTACTACCACTGAAGTGATAATAAATCTGAGCAATATACAGTTTAGTTAAAATAATAACCTGTACAGGCATATATTAATCTAAATGCTTGACACCCTCTTCTGAGTAGCTCATTTGTAGCCTCTGTTTTAGATTCAAACTGATTTTAGGTTAAGTAGATATAACAAATAACTAATATTATTTATGAGAAATTAAACTTCTCTTTTGCTTTTCTTCAATGAACTAATAATAGAGGTAGATAAGTGGTAGATCTAATTCTCCTATTTGATGCAAATCATATATTTCGTTAATGAAAAAAAGATTCTAAAATGTCAATTAAAATATAAGAATCAAACTAACTGAAACATTCTGTAACAAGTGCTTTCAATATGACAAAATATTGTCAATGATTGTGTGTACATTTGCATTTTGGTTGAGAACAACACTGCAGATTGGAAGTAAATTCCCTGGCCAAAATATTTGCTGCAGATTGATTTGGATTGCAGAACAGTTTCAGTGCATGCAACTGGATTTTTGTCAGAGGAAAAAAAATCTACTTTGTTGAGCACCAACTACAACTCAAACACCTAGTACAAGTATAAACATCCATGCTTATGACTCATCCTTCAGGTAGCTAAGAACCATTTATATGTTGAAGTCACACAGTGCATGGGACCAAACTAAATTGAGTGCAGAGTAAGACCTTGACTGAAATACCAATCAGATGTAGGAGCTGCAGCAGCAACTGCTTTGATCTGCTGACTCCTGTTGCACTAAATGACTTGTTAACATAGACATGGCCAATGTTATCCTGAAAGCAAATATATATTTTAACTTCATAAGTGACTT
The DNA here is from genome assembly GCA_024733675.1 of Psilopsiagon aymara. Lineage (NCBI taxonomy): Eukaryota > Metazoa > Chordata > Aves > Psittaciformes > Psittacidae > Psilopsiagon > Psilopsiagon aymara. The sequence goes on from JANRGW010017842.1 coordinate 10,275, forward strand.
TACATATATATGAACACATGCACATATGCAAGTGTGTATATAGCAAAACATGGCCTACATGCTTTGAAGTAGAGCACCTGGATTTTTTTTGAATAAAAATATACATGAAAAAAGTTTTGAAGTTTTGTTCTCACTTCAATAACGACACTGTTAGAGTTAAATTTCTTATTCAGAACTTGCAACTTTGGCAAAAAAGTACAGTCACAGAAAGCTGTCCAATCAGCTGGAAATTTTTGTAAGATGGATTATAGAAGTAAATTACTGGTGAGTGTTAAACCAGCATGTATTCAACTAGTGTGTACCAGGATGTTGATTTGCAATAACCCTATGAACACTAAAGACATTCCAGAGGACTGGAAGAAAGACAATACCATGCCAGTGCTTAAAGAGACTAAATGAGCCAACCCACATAATTACAGGGCTGTCAACATGACATCAGTCCCAAGCAAAGCAACAGAGTGACTGATATGAGACTCTGCTACCAAAGAATTAAAGGAGAAAAATGGAATAGATGCCAATCAACTTAAGCATATGGAAAGCAGATCCTTTCAAAAAAACCCGTTCTTTTGTGTGATTACTGCTTTGATTGCAAAATGGAATTGTGTTGATACAAGGTGCCTAAGACATGGTATATCTTACAAACATGTATATATGAGATATATATAGTTACATAATAGTTATAATTTTTATAATTTATATAGTTATAATTTTGGTTTACAAATTACTGATTTCGAATTAACATAGTAGACAGGGAAAGAAGTTACCTTACAGATCCTGACATACAAACATGGAGTTGCTACTGAATGTGTGAGGCTTGAGCTGAGTCTTGTCGACACTTTTTTCCATTGTTCTATCCTATTTAATACTTTATATCATTGATCAGAAACAAAACTATTAAGAATTGCTGCATTTCCACCATTTTCAATAGCAGAAAATTTTGGAGAGATGGCTAATAACAGGTTGCTTGTTACTGCAGCAGAATAATGTTTATCTGAGTGCAAGTGAATCACGGAATTTATTGTGGTCAGTTAAAGAGTATAACACCAAGGACAAATGTTATATGACAGGGTTATACATTTGGTTGATCTCATCACATCCAGGCCACAAGGAACAATGGGGCTTGTTTTTATTTTCCATTTACAAGGAATGGGATAATGAGAGACACGGGAATCAGCAAAGCTATGCTCACTGACTAGCAGAAGCCAATCCAGGAAATGTTTTTACAGTTTGCATACTTTTCTACAGCCAGAACCTGCTGACAACTTCTCCCGTTCTTGTTGTCTATGACAGGATCCTTCAACTGATATTTTATCACTCATAGCCTTCCTTTGCAGCCTCCCTGCCTTTGCTGCCAGAAGCCCTAGGACTTTTTTGCTCCTTCACCCCTTAGATTGTCCCGTAACTGACAGTATGTAGTTTCTTGTGATAGCAAGGAGTAAAACTCACTTGCTCCTGTGTATGGCCTAATCTTAATTCTAAAGGTTATAACTATATTCAAAATCATGGAGGTAAGTGGGGAGAGAATGAGTCCTGTAGGTCTCTACTGACAAAACACAAAAGGTCGCTCATTGCCTATAAATGAAATATATAGCCTGTGTCTTGTAGCATAACTCAGTCAAATAAGTTCCTCACACAGACTCCAGAAAAAGTTAGTTCCCATATAGTGGGATCTGGAAGAAACAGAATAATAAGTTATTAGCAGGTGGAACACAACAATACCTGGAAAATGTTACTGCACAAATAATTGGATGTGGGCAACATCCTCCTTTACTTTCCTTCTCAGGCTCTATTTGAACATTTTAATTTTCTGTGGCTGCAGGCAGCAGAAAAGTATCTCATGGTCTGCAGCTATTGAGTAAGAGGAAAAGCAACTTCATTTTTTAATTGTGAAGTAAGATAATGTGAGAGGTAAACTGAGCCTTACCTCATAACTTCTTGGCCTATTCCACAAAGCAAGCAGACATTTGATAAAGGCAAGAGAAGGTTTGTAGTTTTTAGAGAAAGTAAATGCTGCTGCTGTTTTCAATTAGTGTGATACAACATAAAATTTAGAAAATATAAAAATAAAGTTCCGATTTAAATCTTGGGCATGTGGACCAGATTCTCAACTGATATAAAGCAACATAATTTTCTATAGTTAGAGTTGAATTATTTTTTTTTCCTACCAGCTGAGTATCTGGCAGTTATTATTTACTTTAACTTTCAGTATGACATGAAGCTACTCTGAGATACTTCTTTCTTTTCTCACTCAACCATAAGCAAACATTCAGAGTACAAATGTTTGGTGATAAATTTTTCTTACCACTGGAATTTAGACTAAATACAAATGCAATTTAGCTGGTACTTTATTTTACAGCTCAGGGGATTTGTTGGATACTTACTACGGAGAAAAGCATTTAGTTTAGATATTGACACCAGCAGGACTGTCATCTGGAGAACACTGTAGTGCATATAGTACTTAGGAGAATTATATTTGGTAAATAAAAAAGAAGTGTAAGTAAGTGTAAAATATGTTGAATGCAGCATAGGCTAATATTTTAAACAATCACAGATGGTGATGTACTAACCGGTTATTGACAGCAATATCAGCTTTAGAAAGAGTTTTGACAGGTCTCATCATACAATGATTAATTACTGCAAGGCACTCCAATTTCCTCCGTTGTTCAGCTCATGGCTCAGGGTAAAATCTGTTGCTCTTATTACACTTTACAACACAGGAAATATCTTCTCACTGCTGTACCCAAGGACCAACCAAAAGTGCAAAAGTCAGTCAAATAAGACCCACAGGCAATGCTGGAAAAGCTTTTCCTCAAGGAATGAAAAAAGGGAAGGAAGTTAATGTGGCTTTGCTCTCTGTGTTTTAATTTGGTTTAAATGATCAAATTGGTAGGACAGATGAATAGATTTCCTGAGGAGAAGAGGTGGGTACTAGTCAGGTCATTTCTCAAATTATGCATAAAAAGATATAGGTGAAAAAGGAACAACTGTGAGAGGAAGTAAAGAGTATTAGCGCTTATGCTTAAATTGTCAGCGCTTCCCACTAAAAAAGAGCAAGGACAACAATAACTGAACAAACAATATCTACCAATATTCCTGAGACTGTTGTTAAAGAAGAGACACTGCCAACCTGCAGGATGCCTCCAGTGCTACTGGTACTGAGTACGTAGTGATACTGAATGTAACCTGGTCATTGAGATTTCCTAGAAATGGACAGAGTTCAGTTCTGGCTGATCAATATCAGGGAAAATATTCAGCAAATAACTATTGTCACGAAGGGATACATCATCTTTTAATAATGCAAAGGAGATACTACGTTGCCAGATACTTAATGCGTTTAATGTTTGAAAGTTCTTCCTTGCGTGACCTGAAACAATAGGAAGCATGCATGAGGGGTGAGCTGCCTCACAGTGCAGAATTCTGTTTAAGATTTTCAGGCTAGCTCCAGATGAGATGGTAGATCTCCACATCTGCACAATGCTGAACAGAAATTATACTCTGGGTCCTGGAAGCAATGCAGACACATCATTGCTGCACTGCATTATGCTTTGGCTAGCATAGTTATGCTGACGTGGCTATGCTGCTTCCAGCCTTAGCCTTATCCTGAGCTATCTTAGATCATTCTGCCCTACAGTGGAAACTTATCCACTGTCTTCATCTCTACCAGAATCTGGAAATGTTGCCACTTCAAGTATATCCTCTGTTGTATCTGCAAAACAGGACAGGAAAACTCTTAGGGACATGTCCAGATGTATTTAGCAGCCGTATTCTGAGGTGGGCATCCACCCGCTTTTTTTCTTTTTCCTGCCTTCCTCATATCAGAGATTGACCACAACCAGACATAGGACAATAGGTCACTCAGAAGTGTACTTTAAATTATCAAAGACAAATTGCTTTCCTTGGTTGCTGGTGGCTGTGGCTTTCTTCAAAGTTGAGGATTGAGCTGATTGATAAAGATCAAACCTGACTTATATTGACAAGGATCTAGATGCTTTTGTGCGTGTGTGTGTGTTGGGCAGAAAGGTGTTTTCAACTTCCTCTGCAAGATAGGATGCTGTTCAGCATTTGGGAATCAGCAGGGCAGCTCTCACTTCGTCAGTTTTCTAACATCAAAAGATCTTTTGGCATTAGTAATGCCTTGATCTCCTCTTCTCTGAAGCACAGAGTTTATTCTGAAACTCTTTGGTCTAATTAAAACCTTAGTGTTTGTATGAAACTGAGTGATATATAAGGTTGTGATATAAAAAAGGGAGAAGACCACATGATCATCATGTTTGATGATTTTGGTGATCTTTTCTGGCATTATTTTCTAAAGGTCTTCATCTTCTCCCTGTGGAACAAAAAGAGGTAAGGATATTATTGATATACAAGAGCTTTAAAACTTCAAGGAAGTGTGCCTTGCATTTATTTTAAAAACTTGATAGCTCTGAGTAGTTTTTAACTTTACCTGGGTGTAAGTATACTCAAAACTTACTCAAAGTACATCATCATTACACTTTCTCTTTAAGTTAGTATGCTTTCTGCTTTTCATCCTTGTATCTCAGTTTGGTAAAGCAACAGGTGAGAAACCTCCAGATTATTCTCTCAAGTTTCTTTAGTGTGGAAATGGTTAATTGAAAGGTTGTGGGGATAGAGAAGAGGCCTGAATCTTCTCTTCCCTAAATGTTGTTCCCTGATCAAAGGGTGAAACATTTTAGTTTAGTGTTGCCTTTCGTAGCTAATTGCCATTAATGAACTGTGACTGTGATAACATTGGAGCAGTAAAACAGATGGACAGTAGTTTGATGTGTCTTAATTGCCAAGAGCACGGGAGCACCCCACAAAATTGCTTCACCCAAATGCACAGTTAATGTAGTTATGAAGAGGGGGCTGCAGAGATGGAAGAACAGGGAAGTAGGTGCTGTCATCAGCACAGTCTTTTGCTAGAATTCTTGCAATTTTCTGGTTTCTCTGCCTGCCCTGGATTCAGCAGTAGCAGTCATTTTTATTCCTTCTTAGTAGCTGGTGCAGTGCTGTGGTTTTGACTTTCAGCCTGGGAACAGCACTGATAACATCGATGTTTTTAGCTACTGCTCAGTAATGTTTACTCTGACCAAGGACTTTCTGAGCCTCATGCTTTGCCAGGGAGGAGGGGGAGCTGGGAGAAAGCAGAGGCAGGACACCTGACCCAGACTAGCCAAAGAAGCATTCCATGCCCTATATAAACTGGGGGCAGTTACCCAGAAGGCTTAGATCACTTCTGGGTTGGGCTGGGTATTAGTCAGTGGGTGGTGAGCAGTTTTATTCTCTTCCCTTGTTATTTCCGTTATCATTATTGGTGGTGGTAGTAGTGGTTTGTGTTATACTTTAGTTACTGGACTGTTCTTATGTCAGCCTGTGGGAGTTATATTCTTCCAATTCTCCTTCCCATCCCTGCGGGGTGGGGGTGGTGGTGGATGAAAAAGAGGGAGTGAGTGAGCAGCTGCATGGATCTGAGTTACAGCTGGGCTTAAACCATGGCACTGCGTTAGCTTCAATTATAACATGAGGTGGGAACAGACCCAGATCCTGTCTCTGATAAAAGGGAAGAGTAGTCAGAAGAAGGAGCGAATAAATAACATTGCTTGGTAGCAACAGATTGCCCTTGTACATGGGCAGAGCCCTCAGAAAGTAGGATCTCAAAAAGCAGGAGAAAATGAAATGTTTATCATTGTACATTTGCAAATATTTAGATCTGCAGAGTTAATCTTTCAGTGGATACCATCATGGAGCTAGCATGTCAGTTCTTGAACACATGGCTATTGGGCAGCTTTGTTGAACAGAACTGAAGCAACATTAAGGCTACATGTCCGCATCAGAACTACAAGACTTGAAAGGAAAAGCCACATTCAGTTTTACGCTGTCTGCAGAGACTATTAGATTTTAGTAGAAATTGGAAACTGAGGCTAGTGGAAGAAGAAAGCAGTTAACATAAGGAATAACCCACAGAGCTGTTGGAAAGAGAAGGAGAGGAAATGAGAAAAGAATCAAAAAAGAAGAAGCCTAAAAAGTGAAAGATGTTAGTCACACGGAAGCGCACCAGTATAAGTCAAAAATATATAGTAACAAAAGACAGTAGCCTTCTGTCATACTTCAGAAAAACAAACAAAACACTTAATCTTTTTTAATAAATTTTTAATAGCAATTTTTTTTTCAAATCTAAGCAATGTGTTTCAAGGGGTGCTATCAGTTATTTTGAATTCAAAAGATTTTTTTTTAAATTACTTCTTGGTGCACTAAAACCCAAAATTTCTTTTTCTGTTGGTCATTAAATGCAAAACATGATTTTTTTTGTCTCTAGCCATTCTAGCAACAGCACATGAACAAAAGGTAGGCAAAAATAAAGCATAATATTTAGTCTGTAGCCTAGTAAGAACAATAAAATAGAGCTCCATAATAATAGAGAGATCTTTTGTACAGTATATTACCCCTTTCTGAGTCTAGGCAAAGCTGGTGGGCACCCTGTTTCTACCAGCAGTGATGTGAGATCAAGGTCACGCCCAATTCTAGTCTCCACAGGGGAGTTTTAAATATGAAATATCAGGATTTCTTCTTCTTTGCTTTAAGTTTTACATTTTCAAGGTTTCCTTACTTTATGCTGCAGCTTTCTTCAGCTGTCCCTGTTACCTATGACATTATTTAATGCATTCTTTACCATGACATGATTGAAAATGGTTTTATCTCTTGTCTGGTTAACAATAGAAATAAAATACGTCAGGTTTTGGTAATATGACTAAGAGCTGGGGTTTAGAAAAGTACAAAAATCATACAGTTTTACACGAAGACCCAGATATATTAGAACACGTGTCCATGTTACTGTTTTCTTTTTCTTTTTTTGCTGTTCTGCCTGTTGTGTGGCAAACATAATGGGATAAGTTGCACAAATTTTGGAGCTAACTAGGTAATGCATTTCCTTCCCAGATTTATATTTATTCATGAAATAACAGAAAGGCTATTTTTTTTTTTAAATATTGATGAAAAGATACTGACCTGTCAGAAACAAAGTAGACCACCTACGCAAGCATTTCATTAAAAAAAAAAGAGGGTTAAAAGTTGTTAACTCTGATGTTTTATTACTTTAGACTAGGAAGAGATAGATAGCAATGCCTCTGGTTAGAATGACATATTTTGAAGAACAAGCCAAAATTATATTTTTATTAATAACAGTAATCTTGTAGAGTTTTCATATGTATATTTAATTCTGACATACCTGCTTTTCTTTCCATCCAATAAATTACATGTTCCAATATTTCTGGTAAGCATAGCTGTCATGTGAAGACCTAGTGAGGACCTGATGCTGTATGCAAGGCTTAGGAGCCAGTGGAAAATAAGCAGTGTGTGCAATTAGAGGCTTCGGAGGGCAGGTAGGGTAGTGACCAAGAAAAGCAGCACTGTTGAATCAGCTGTGGAATCAAAGTTCTGAGCTGTAGAGGTCTGGGACAAACAAACAAGGAATTTGGTTGACAGAAATTGGAGCTTATCTAGAAAAGCAGGGATACATAGAAAGAGAAGGATTTGTAACATTAAGTTCTAGATAAAATATATGTTTGGCCAGGGAGAATGGTAAAATTGGATTTGAGGTCCGAGAAATATGAAGGGATTTTTGGCATGAAAATTTGGGGTGTCACCATTAGCTGTTTCTGTCCATTAATCTCTCATTTTAAAGGTGGTGACCTGCACTCAGGCCCTTAAAAGCGTTGTAGGCTTAACTGTGCCCTCTGAACCCTTAAGTCTGAGGAGATTAGCATAACCTTCTCAGTCATGAAAAGGAAAAATGAGTGCCTGTACTACAGGCGTGGGGAGAGTGAAGAATATAAAGAAGAATTTGCTTTGTCACTCAAAAGAAGCAAGTTAGAGTAACAATGTACATCCTGTGTAACTTGTGTGTTAGAAAAATACTCAGTGGTATGTAAGTAGTGACAGACTCCAATTTTTTTCATTGCTAGAATAAAGAGAAACCCAAATTCATCCCCCAGGTGAAATGCTGCTTTTGTGTTTCCTCATAGAATCATCTAATCATAGAATCATAGAATAGTGGGTTCAAAAGGACCTTAAGATTGTCTAGTTCCAATCCCCTTGCCATGGGCAGAGACACCTCCCACTAAACCGTATCACCCAAGGCTCTGTCCAACCTGGCCTTGAACACTGCCAGGGATAGAGCATTCACAACTTCTCTGGGAAACCCATTCCAGTGCCTCAACACCCTTACAGTAAAGAACTTCTTCCTCACATCCAATCTAAACTTCCCCTCTTTAAGTTTGAACCCATTACCCCTTGTCCTATCACTACAGTCCCCGGGAGGTTCTCCAGTCCCATGATCATCCTCGTGGCCCTCCTCTGGACTTGTTCCAACAACTCCGTGTCCTTTTTATGTTGAGGACACCAGAACTGCACACAGTACTCCAAGTGAGTTCTCACGAGAGCAGAGTAGAGGGGCAGGATCACCTCCCTTGACCTGCTGGTAATGCTCCTTTTGATGAAGCCCAGGATACGGTTGGCTTTCTGGGCTGCAAGAGCACACTGCCGGCTCATGTTCATTTTTCCATCAGCCAACACCCCCAAGTCCTTCTCCACTGGACTGCTCTGAATCTCTTCTCTGCCCAACCTGTAGCTGTGCCTGGGATTGCTCTACCCAGGTGTAGGACCTTGCACTTGTTAAACTTCATAAGATAGGCATCAGGCCACCTCACAAGCGTGTCAGGGTCCCTCTGGATGGAATTCGTTCTCTCCAGCGTATCAACCCAACCACCCTGCGTGGTGTCATTGGCAAACTTGCTGAGGGTGCACTCAATCCCACTGTCATTGTCACCAACAAAGATGTTGAAAAAGATCAGTCCTAACACTGATCCCTGAGGGACACCACTCATTACTGTTCTCCAGCTGGACATTGAGCCATTGAGCACAACTCTTTGCATGCAGCCATCCAGCCAGTTCTTTATCCACTGAGTGGTCTACCTATCAAATTGATATGTGATCCAATCTAGATCCAATTTAGAGTCAAGGATGACTTCCAGGACAGTGTCCAATGCTTTGCATAACTCCATGTAGATGACACCAACTTCTCTAGCCCTGTCCATCATTTCCATAGCCTCATCATAGAAGGCCACCATATTGGTCAGGCAGGATTTCCCTTTAATGAAGCCATGCTGGCTGTCAGCAACCACCTTGTTGTTTTTCATACGCCTTAGCATGCCCTCCAGGAGAATCTGCCCCAAGGTTTTTGCCAGGCACAGAGGTGAGACTGACTGGTCTGTAGTTCCCCGGCTCATCCATTTTCCCCTTCTTGAAAAGGGGGTTATATTACTCTTTTTCTAGTCATTGGGAACTTCACCTGACTGCCATGATTTTTCAAATATGATGGACAGTGTCTTAGCAACTTCATTTACCTGCAGCTTCAGGACCCATGGATGGATTTTCAAAGGCAAATGACAAAATCATATGCCTTAAAATAATATGGTGTCTGTACATCCTTCCATGCACTATTCCTGAACAATTAAAGACTGCTACTGGAAATATTTGTTATCACCTTTTACAGCCAAGGAGATTTCACTCCTTAGTACCAAGTATCAACAGAACTCTACTACCTTGTCCACCTCAGCACAGAATTTTTGGCACTGCAAATGACTTAGTGAACTTCTGTGTGGTGTTGTGGACAGCATCTTTTCATCTAATCAACAAGAGAAGTGAAATTGCATCACTCTCATACATTGCACAAAAGCACAGCTACACCATCTCTCAGTAAAATGATGGGGAGCAGGCTGATTACTATGTTGGATGTGGCTAATTGGTATGTTCTCTGAGGTGGGATAGGGTTATATATATCTTTTAAAGCTACTGTATAACGCAACTAGTAGAGTGTGCCATAAAGGGCATCATTCTTTTAAAGTCAGTCTGGTGCTCTGTGATGAACCAATGTTATAGGAATGTTTATGATACATGAATAAGTTATATATTCATATAATAATATATGAATAGGTTAATGCAAAATCTGGTTCTAGTATGCATGTGTACTGCAACATGCATTTTGTACCTATGCAGGATTACATGTGTTCCTATGTAAAGGTATAAGAAAGATGAGAAGAGGCAACTGGAGACATCTGGTCTGAACTGGCAAAGACAGGCATTTTGCACCTTATATGAACAGGAAGCAGGGTAGGTTTCATATTATTAAATACACTCAAGTGATGATAAGTAAGCTTGATGAAACAATTGTTGCCTTTAAGAGAAAGCTTTAAATAAAGGAATCCAAAAACAGAGGCACATGCCCTGACAATCAAAAGATATTTTCATTGGTAGCAACAGAAAATAGCTGACAAAAGAAAGTAATACTTTGTTGTTTTTTGTTTGTTTGGTTTTTTTTTTTAAATTTCAATGGCAGAGCAGAAATCATTTCTACAGAGAACACAGGCTATATTGAATGTGTACAAATATGTACAAAGGAAAATATACAAATGATACACTCTCTTGTTCATATGATGCCACTTAAATTGCATGGCAATCAGATCCCTATTACATTAAATTAGGCTCAATACTATATTATTACATCTTGGTCCCCTTCCAAGTTTATGCAAATAAAAACCATTTTAAAACAGACATAAATTTAGCTCAAGGCAGAGGACACCCCCTCCCCCCTAGTCTCAGACTGCAATTTGGAAGTATTATATGCAAGACAATACCTGGCTGTAATTCTTCATTCTTATCATTTGCTGAGAGATGTGTCTGAAGCTGAATGGTAAACACACCCTTACTGATCTTTGACAGGTAAGGTGTTGGGATATGAGGGGAAAAGTAGAGACTTTTATTAGCGATGCTAGAGTTCTTTATTAGAGATACCAGGTTGAGTGTACTGATACTTATTTAGGCAAACTTGGAAAGTATGCTGATCAGCAATACTGGTCATAAAAGAGCTTACAGCGCTCAGCTTTTAACAAATCAGAGTTTTTCTGGCAAATTGTCAAGTAAAATTTGGTACTCAGTAGGTCAAGGATGACATCGTTAATCTGTGCAATAGTTAGTAAAAAGCCAGGTGTCTTTGGTAAAAGAGTAATAGGAAAGAAGGAGGGGGTGGAGGGAAGGGTGACTAATGGAACATAATTGAGTATGGATATTGGATATGGATTTTGTTCCCTCTTACACAGCAACCAGGGATATTTTCATACATGTTTGAAAAATTCTCCTAGGGGACAAATGTCTGCTCCTCAGGATTTTAAAAAAATACAGCTGTACAAAATCAAATTTGCACAACTGGTGAAACCAATGAAAAACCTATTTATGTGGAGTAGCAAAATCCTCCATCACCTAGTTTCTTATCTCACCCACTGTGCTGTAAGAGAAAGATACATAATTATGTGGCTGCTTGTCCATATAGTTAAATTATATGCCTTTGTTTTAAACCTATATAGGAGAGTATTACTTGTTAGCTATTATAGGCAGGATTGTAGGAACACGTCATTAAAATTAACATGATTAATAACTTTTATTTTCAGTCCCCATTATAAGTCCTTGTTATTTAGTTGCTTATAATTTGGCAAAACTTCAGTCCTTTGGGTGGAAATTTCTCCATGGTTTTTGTCAGCCTTAGGCTAAGATTTAATTTTTTTTTTTTTTTTGCATTTTATTTTAATTTCAAACAAAGTAGTTCAGCAATAGATTATTTTGTCATGTTTCTTTGAACAGCAGCCCCCTCCTTTCCAACAGAGACTTGAAATGTGGGTCAAGGATGTGTTTTTTGCTGGCCCTTTCGAAATCTGTTGAAATTTGGCCAAATAATAAACATTTGAAATACATGCTCAGCCAACTTCCTTCATATCAAAAAGCTAAAGTTTCAAAAGACTCTTCCTCCCTGAGCACGTGCTGTCCTTTCATAATGTCTACTGCTAGCTGAACCATATGTGGACCCTTTCGCAGAAAGTGAGTCAATATCCTGCATCTTGTCACTGTTCTGGGCAAGGAAAAGGTAGAAACTAATGTCAGAATTGAGGGTGAGTTTCCTGTATTTTCCATGCTGTAATTTTTCCCTAGCTGCCACTCAAGCAACCTAGAGAAAGAAGAGAATCAAAAGGCAGATCTGGGGAAAGATAAAGAGCAGAATTTGGACAGAAGTCTTGTGAGAGAGAATCTGGAGTGTGAATTGGAGCCTTTTTCAGGGCATTATAACAAAGAACTACTTAAGGGAGTGAGGCATGGAGCTGTGATGAAGACACAGTAAGAGGAAAGGAATGGGGTGAGGGGAAGCAGATTATGATTGGTGAAGAGTGATTGGCTTTTAACAAAATTAAACCCAGGATTATGGCAGGTTAGGAAAAGATTGGGTTAAAAATATTATTGAACAGGAGTTGGGATTCAAAGGCAATTGTGGTTAAACAAGGAGTAAGATGGAAACAGAAAGATATGTGTGACAGATTGAAGCAAACGTGTTTGAGTGCACACTGAAGAAAAGAGAAAATGCATCTCTAGCTCCACACCCATCCCTTCCTTTACTTTGAGGCTAATAATAATAAATCAAATCTAATGTAACTTGGCTGTGGAGAAAACTCTTGGTTGTCAATATATAAATTGCTTCTTTTAATAATAAAAACCTGTCAAGCTGCATATAAATGAAAAAAAAGTGTCAAAGGAATACAATTAAAGATGCAATGGTAAATATTTTTGTGATAGGAAATAACAGATAACATTTGCAATATGACATTAGCCTGAGTGATTGAGTTCAAGATTTCCAGGTTAGTCCTTAATGAATTTATATATTTCTACTTTCATTCTTTTTTTTTTGTCAGTTTCTTGTGTGTGTGTAGATTAACCTGATCAGAGCATAATTTCAAGCTTTTTGGTTGTAGGTAATTTCAAATTTTTGAAATTGCAATTCCAATGCAAGTTTTCTGTAATAAGTAGTCTTAATTAGAGGTGTTGGCTTTGCAAGAGGTTTCTTAGATTGTCTGCCTTTTTATATTCAGCTTTAGAAAGCATCAGGTGGAAACATCTGTGATACAATAAAGATACCTTTAAGTCACAACTTACTTTCCTTCTTCATCTACAGCAAGTTTTTTTGAGGTGTTCTTTTTGTCAGTAACTCCACCACAAATTCAGTTCTCTGCTCTATGGTACAAATGCAGTTATTATCTGTGTTATATTCTTGTTTGAAGAACATTGATTAACTTACCTGGGTTTTCTAAATTATTCTGCATAGGTTATCATCACACTGCAAGAATAGGGTAAATTCTAAATTCTATGGTGCTTATCCTTTGTCTGCAGTCATTTCAGCACTTTCACTGTATCAGGCATTAATTACTATATTGTATGTTATGATTTTTGTGCTCCTATTTTTATCAGATGCACATGAAACACAATGAAGTCTACAGATGTCTGAGTATATCACATTGTTTACCTTTATTAATTTTGTAACTTTTTCAACAAATCATACAGAGTTAATTTGTACATGAGCCATCTGGGATTAAATCATGGATTGTTACTATCTTTCCATAAAACCTACATAACAGGATAACTGGATTTTATTTGTTCATCCTTTTTGCCCTCCTTTAAAATTGGCGCACTAGCTTTTCCCACTCTTCTAAAATTTCCTCAGTACCTACTTGAGGCCTGCATTAAAGATTCAAGAGTTTCTTCATTGCTGTAACTGGAAAACCTCTCTCTTAAATTGTAAAGGCAGGCTTAGAGTTTTGAGAATATGTTTGAAATAAAAGTTATTACTTTTCCATATACATCTTTACCTATGTATTTACCTGCAGTGGATTTCATCTACCATTTTATTGCCCAGTCCCTGAAGGTACAATATAGTTAAAGATTAAGAAGTGTCTGCAGTATCTCAATTCCAGTAGCATTATCTGCACTTCTTCACAGTCAGCCCTTTTTTCTGCTGCCTAAAATAGCTTAATATCTTAAGGAAATGTTGACACTTTATATTCACCCTCTCTTCCTTCCAGATATTTAGAAATACACTGATCAGTATAAGAACCAAAAACATCACTGTAGATCTCCACAGGGATCCTCTTTCTACACTGAGAATGGAGTCGTAATCTCTCTTTCCAATCTTTTAGCCAATTATTTATACATGCAAGAATCTTGTTTTTAATCTTCTGGCTTCTCAGTTTCTTAAAGAGCCCTTGGTAAGGGATCTTGTCAAATGCCTTCTGGAAATCCAAATAATCTGTATCATGAGGGTGAATCTTATTCATTCTCTTGTGTTTTATTTAAAGACCTTGTATTGATTTGTGAAGAATTATTTCTCTTTACAGAAGTAGTTGTAGCTCCTTCCTAGTCCATGTTATTTATTAATATGTCTGTTCATTCTATTCTTCATAATCTTTCTGGCTGAATTGCACAATATAGATGCTGGAGCTACCTGTCTGTAGTTCCTTTAAAATCCATCAGCAGCTTTTTTAAAAAAACAAATTCTGTGTTCGCCATTACTTAGTTAATAAATTGTTTCAAACTAAGACTGTGCATGGCAGTTGACATAGTCCATTCTTCCATCAGCTTAGGATTCTTGGGAAGGTGACTTGTTGCTGTTCATTTTATCTTTTTGCTTGATAAACTCTTTTAGAAACATTTCTAAGCATTTCAGATACATTCCCTCCTGGACACCTGGTCCCTGAGGACACTCTACTGGGCCGGTTCGGCTGCTGGCAGCTCCCAAAGCTGCTCCCCCTTGGCTCCCTGCAGCCTCACAGAAACGGAGGCTAGGACAAGGGCCAGGAAGGTGAAGAGCAGCTGGATGGCCAGGTACAAGTCCACTGACATGTCCATTCTGCCCTGCTGCTGAAGCCTGCCCATATTACAAGTCATTACCATAAAGTACAATGAAACAAGAACCTTAGCACAAGCCCCTATCTGATAAACACTAAGACAGCAAATACTGGCTGTATGTAAGGTACCACATGCTGAAACTGTGAGATCAAGAGCAACAACTTTGAAAGCCAATAAATCAGCATCGTGACAAGTGACTATTAATCTGCAACAATGAAAGCTTATTACAAACACAATTAGACACACTCCAGTCAGATCTGTTGTTATCTCAACCCTTCGTGCCTCATGTTGGGCACCAAAAAGAACTGTCGTGGTTTCAGTCGAGTCAGCAGCATAGCTCCTTCACTCACTCCCTCCCCCGCTTTCCTCCTTCTGCTCCCGGAGGGATGCAAAAGAATGCAACTCCCACAGACTGACATAAGAACAGTCCAGTAACTAAGGTATAACACAAACCACTACTGCTACCACCAATAATAATAATGACAAAGGAAATAACAAGGGAAGAGAATGCAACCACTCACCGCCTGCTGACTGATACCCAGCCTGACCCAGCAGTGATCTAGCCCTTCTGGGTAACTGCCCCCAGTTTATATAGTGAACGTGATGTACTGTGGTATGGAATACCTCTTTGGCTAGTTTGGGTCAGGTGTCCTGTCTCTGCTTCCTTCTGGCTTCCCCTTATCCCTGGCAGAGCATGAGGCTCAGAAAGTCCTTGGTCAGAGTAAACATTCTAAGCAGCAGCTAAAAACACAGCACTGCACCAGCTACTAAGAAGGAGAAGAATGACTGCTACTGCTGAACCCAGGACAAATATTTTTGTTTTAATAAATATATATAATATTTTTATTATATAATAAAATATTTTTTATTCACTGTTATCCATATTTATTGTTTTTAGATACTTCCTTTAATTTCTACTGCTGCTGTTCTGTTTAGCCCCCCCAGTTCTTGCGGCTGTTGCTAGTCTTTTACCCTTCCTTTTTTTATGCTTGTGGTGCTCTAAATCTGTCAACCAGATGTAACTTACAGGAGTCCTGATTACAAGCAGATTTGCAGGCTCTTGTATGCTACTTTCTATTTTAAAAAGTTGACTTGGGATTTGGAAAAAGCTCCCATTTAGTTCTCTAAATAGAAAGAAAATACTGTAACTCAATATTGGTGGCTGGTAAGCACTACTGAAAACAACTTGTGGCTAGAAACAGATTTGTGACATTGTTTGGCTTTATATACGATGATTTTTTTTTTCATGCTATTAGAAAATGTGTGTAGATGGGAGTTTGTTTTCATTTTAAGCATCTCTAATGGTGTAAGGCCTTGTGCTGCCAGTGAAGGAGACAAGGGAAGACTGTCTGCATTTCTGGAAAAAATTTCCCAGGCAGTTTCAATGACCTGTATGGTAGGTATATTTCAACTGTAGGGCTGTTCTAAGCTGTGCATTACCCTAAGAAGTTAATTTTTCTGTCCTTTCCATAGAACTAACTGCATTCACTAACCAAAATCTGCATGGCAAAAATGCTGGCTCTTCCCAGTCTCTTAACTCAGTATTTTGTCTGCAGTGGCAATAACAGCCTGCTCAGCTGAGCAGTCTTCTGATATATTCTGTCATGCCAGTCCAACCTGTTATTATAAGCAGCATGCAAGATACATCTTCCTGCCCTCTTCATGTCCACACAAATCTGCCCTTGGGTGGGCAGCATGGAGAGACTGGGTATACTTCTACACTATAGAAGTATACAGTATAGTTATACTGTATATAGTATATAGTATACAGTATATAGTTATACAGTATATAGTATACAGTATACAGTATAGGTGCTGTATAGTGACAGCAAGACACTGTCAGCTGGGTATCAATGTCCAAAGACAGAGGAGAAATGGGATCTAGTCATAAGAAAAGAGACTCTGAGACAATATGGCATGCCTCTGAACATGCAGTCACTACAGTGTGACAGCAATTCGCTGAAGACCATTAAATGATGACAGTAATTGAACAGTAGCTTGTCATCAGAGAAGTGGTGATCAACAGTACAGTATGGTTCAGGGGGCTTTTGGGACAGGCTGTGTGTATGAGGTGTGCGCCTCGTGGCCGATACTGTGTAAGTGTTCTGTGAAAGTGTGGTACTCTCATCCTTTTTGTTGACTTCACAAAAGTGCCATATAGTGCCAAACAGTACCTGATGTAAAGCCCATTGAAGTCAGTGGCTGTCCTGGTTAGTTACAGTCCTGAAACAAGTCCAGATTTTGCTGGGTAAAAGTGTACAATTTAACTCTAGGAAATTACCAGTAGCATTCAGCTCTGCATTCCAATGTTATCCAGTTTATTCAACAAAATTGGTCTTAAAAGGAAATATTTATTTGACCCAAAAAAAAGTTAAGGAACAATTTTACATTAAAAGAAACATGGGATTTTTACATTTGTGGAAAAGACAGCATTAAAAGCTGATTAAAATTAGCTTTAAATAGACAGCTGTAATCTTACAGTCCCCCTCATCTGAAACAGGGAACAGATGACCCTCATTATGCTACAGGAAATATATTTTCAACATATTAAAAAAAAATTATAAAATTTTTAAAAAACAGTCCTCAGTATTTTGGATGATGATTATGTATTTTGGGACAACCTTCACAAATTAGGTGTTTAGGACAATGTATCCAACCACCCAAAGTGATGGTCATTCCTGTAAGTTGTGAAAATGAACAGATGTGGCCTTAACTCTGTTTTTCTATTGCTGCTTCAGGAAAAATGAATAATTTTGGGGGCAAACCAGGTCCAGAATTATCTTGAGATCAAAGACTGAAGTTGTAAGGGGCTTTTCCATTGATTTCTCAAGTTTGGGTGGATCCTTGTTACAAAATCCTGCATATGAAGCCAAATTTTTTTGCAATTCATATTACCTCAGTCTATGTTTTACAAAGTGTAATTATTGTACAGACTCTGCAGCCTTTCCCACACGCTGAGTGTGATACAGTAATCTGCTACTTCTCAGTAGGTTATCCTGTCTGAGGAAATGTATATGCCTGCAAAATGATAGCTTTCTCGTTCCTACTTATTTGTATATTTTCCTATTTATACCTTTTCCTATTTGTATTTATTGACAGAATGGGCCAATCCTGCCTATTTTTGCAAACAGCTATGTCATGTTTGTTGTGCTGTCATTATGAAGTGGAAAACTGCAAGAAAATCATTATAACAGTTACCAAATGCTTGCAGAACTGAAGTTATAATCAACGACAATCTAAAAAAAAAAAAAAATTAAAAAAAAAGAGTATTCATATATAAACACTATCAGTTTTGAAACCAAAGCTTAGTGAAGGTATTTCCACTGTCAATCTAGAACAGAATATATACTTCATTGACAAGAGGGCTAAGTATTTGTGCTGCACGTAAGAATGCCTATTAATACTTGCTATTTACAGCAAATATTAATTATGGTTATTCCAGATGTTAAAGGAAAAAGCATATTTTCTCTCCGTAGAATTCTATTATAATGTTTTTTCTTCATGTCATATGATTGCATCTCGCAGACTGTTGATTAATTGCTTTTAGATATCAATGGATATCAGTTAATATTTGGTTATTATTACTAAGGGATTTAAAAATATTACATAAATTTATACCCAGGAGTGAAAACATCAGGACCACAACTATGAAGAACATAAAACTGAACACAAAAAAATTACTTAGACCAGTCTTATACTCTCAACGTAAAAACAAAGACAATTAGTTTGCATGAATTTAATTTAGAATCTACTCTAGAGTGTTTGAGTTTATTCTTTTCTCTTGCAGTCCCCAAACCAGATAGCCTTATTGATATTTTATGCATGAGGCAGTTCATATCTCTCCAGCTTGCAACAGTACTATTACCTTCTTGAAAGTAATTCTGACTGCATTCTAACCAGGTTTAGTCTTGTAAGGACTTTGTTTTTCCACATGCAAAAAAGATAAGTTAAATGTATTTTGAAGTCTTTTTAAGATCAGTGCTTTTACAGACAGTAACTATACATTCATGACTGACATATTGAATTAACTCATTGTGTTAACTCATTAACTTAGGCAAATCTGGTGCTTAAGTAAAGCT
The DNA here is from genome assembly GCA_024733675.1 of Psilopsiagon aymara. Classification (NCBI taxonomy): domain Eukaryota; kingdom Metazoa; phylum Chordata; class Aves; order Psittaciformes; family Psittacidae; genus Psilopsiagon; species Psilopsiagon aymara. The sequence goes on from JANRGW010017842.1 coordinate 29,129, forward strand.
AAGTGTAGAACTGTAAAATGTGACTGAACTGATAGAAAGAAAGGTAAAACTAATAATTTTACAACTCATTTTGTCACATAAAAATGATGTAAGACAGGCCTTACATGATTGTTTCATGTTACGCTTTAAAAGGTACGTTTTAAAAGATAATGCAACACTGATTCTTTCTATTTGCTGTGTGAATTCAGAATCTTTGGAGACACTCAAGACTTAGTTTAAAATTTTTTTTTTAAAATACATTTTCAAAAATACTACAATCCAGGTTCATGGCTCCGCTAAGTATCACTACCTGCACAATAATTAGTTTCATTTCTTTATGTCACAGGACCATATGGTCTTCCAACATGTAATTACTATAGAGTTAATGGGGAACATGCATTACACAAACTGTAAAGTTGGAAAATTACAAACCCTTTAGAAAATTTTCTTTTGTCATTTCCAAACTGTTAACAATAACATAAGCAAGTGGAGATATGAGTTATTTAATAGTATAATTGATTTTGCAGCCTATTTTATGTCAGATTTTAAATTGTTGCATTTTCACTGAAACTTTTATATTTTAAAATAAATAATATCTGAAACTGAAATATAGAAACAAGGGTAGATATAGTTAAGAAGCTTAAGAAAAAGCTTTCATATTTGATTGCACGTGGGACTTCTAAGAGGCAGGAAAACATTGTCTTCTTCCCCTTATTTTCCTCCTGTAGTCTATTCTGATTGACTTTGTTCCTGCCTTTTATCTTCTCCAATCCTTTTCTCTCATTTCCGTATGTATTTCTTGCTACAGCATGCATCCCATTGTTTCCAATCAAGCCTTTGTGGCAGCAATTCCTAATACATAGATCCTCTTCTTCCTTGGTGAACTGGAAGTCCAGTTGTTTTGGGTAGGTTAGTTTTGTGGCCTTCTCTATTGTCTACAGTGGATTCAGAGCAGCCCTGCAGAAATAGACTTGGGGGTGCTGACTGATGAGAAAGTTAAGATGAGCTGGTCATGTGTGCCCTCAGCCCAGAAAGACAACTGTATCCTGGGCTGCATCAAAAGGAATGCAAGAATCAAAAGGAAGATAGAGGGAGGTGATCCTGCCCCTCTACCCTGCTCTCATGAGACTTCACTTGGAGTACTGTGTACAGTTCTGGTGTCCTCAACATAAGAAGACCTGAGGAGGGCCACAAGGATGATCAGGGAATTGGAGCACCTCCCGCATGAAGTCAGGCTTAAAAAAACTGAGGCTGATCAGCCGACAGAAGAGAAGGCTGTGTGGAGACCTCATAGCAGCCTTACAGTATTTGAAAGAGGTCCTACAAGTTTGCCGGAGAGGAGCTCTTCATCAGGGAATATAGCGATAGGAAAAAGTTTAAAATTGAGCAGACGACGTTTAGGTTAGGTATAGTAAGTTCTGTACTGTTCAGCTAGTGAGGCACTCAGACAGATTGCCCATAGAATTGGTGAATGCTCCATCCCTGGCAGTGTTCAAGGCCAGGCTGGAGAGAGCCTTGAGTGGCATGGCCTACTGTGAGGCGTCCCTCTCCGTGGCAGGGGGCTTGGAACTGGACAATCTTAAGGTCTTTTCCTACCCTAACCATTCTATGATTTTATGATTCTATGACTGGTGGTTATCACCAAGCACTTCATGATGGGGGCAGATGCACAGAGGGCAAATTCAAGGCTCTCTTCAGTCAAGTAAGAAAAGGGAATGAGAGCCTGAGGAGGATTTAGTTCTTGCAGATCACTTTTCTGCTGGCAGGACAAAATGCTGCATAGTTAGGACTTTTTGTGTGTTTATTTCTGAAATGAACTTCCATTAAATTTGTTTGAGAAGTGATAACAAATAGAAATTTCCTAGAGGACACATGATCTCAAAACCAACATATTTATCTTATAATTTAAAAATGCCCATAAAAATTTGTCTAGAAATGCTAAATTTATGATCTTCAAGATTTTTTGCTGCAAAGAACAAAGAAGCAAGGAACTGAGCATTACAAAAAGCTCAAAATAGGGTGAATGTGGGGCATTTTTATTTTGCATCAACAATTTGCATAATAAAAGATAAACTGACAAAAGAAGTGATTTAAAACAAGAAGGATTAGTTGAATAATTAAAAAAACATTATAGTAACCAAACTTAAATGTAGCAAGATGAATAGCTCTTACATGCTGTGGTGAGGTGGTACATAAAATCCTCACGTGGAAGCAAAACGAACATGAAAATAAACTGAAAAAAACACCACGTTTCAAGACTTTTTAGAAAGACAGCATTACATACCTGTATGCATGCATTTTTTTAATATACATTTTACAAAGTAATTTATATTTCTATCTTATATGTCTGCCCTAAGGGTCTAACAAATGCAAGTGGGAAAATATAATTAACATAGAATTATAAAATGTATTTTCTTTATTTCCTCATGATAACTGGGGAGAAAGAAAAGCAATGGGTACGACTGACAATCCTTGTTTAATGCAGCTTACTTAGTGACTGGCATAATGATAAGTGATGGTAATTTACCTTAAAAACCTTAATGAGTGGATCATTACTATAGAGAAATGGGAAGCAAACTTTAATCCCACAGAGGCAGAGCTCCATGGTTGGCTGTGCAATAACCAGACAGAACTCTGAATGAGATTCCCAAGCTTCTGTTCCCTAGATAAAATTTTCTCTCACTCCACTTTTGCAAAGGTAATGAGGAGGTAATGAGGCTTGACTTGAATTTTTTCAGCACTTGATTCCCTTCATTCCCCAGCAGGTTCCCATAGGATAGAGTAAGATGCTGGATTTATATAAAAGCTGTGCTGATAGATAGGTGGAGGAGGTGAGCCATGCTATTTGGTTTTGGATTCTGTCTGTATGAGAAGGGGTTCAGATAAATTTCAAGTTCTTTCAGCACTGTCAATTCACTCTGATAGTTTCCACAGAATAAGACAATTTGACGACATGCAGGCCTTGTCAGGGCTGTTGACTGTTTATTTTGTCACTTTACTGATACTAAACACTGACCTTTCTGTGCCACCTTTTCTTCCTCTTTCCCCCCATTTTTCACTAGCTTAATACATACATCTGAGTAAATAATAAAACCCAAAAAGGTAGGCAGAAATGTTGTATTAGATCATTAGCTTAATTTGAGCTGAAAGGTCTTTGTTGTAAGTTGGGGGTGGGAAGGGACCTAGGGACCTTTGCAAAGTATTTTGCTGGCAAGCTTGTTGAGATTTGATTGCCTTTGTTGTGATAATCTGAAATTAATTTGCACTTGAACCCATCTTTCTTCTGGGCTCAATTTAAACACGGTTATAATTATGCGCCCTGCATGAAATTGAGAACAGACACTGATATGACAAGTCTGAATTTTTTAATTCCCCAGGTACTAAAGGCTTTTTTCCCCACTTATCTCACAAGGTAATAAAACAAAATGTTTCAGTGAAGCACATGCTTAAGAGAGAGGTATTTGCCTGAGGGGAAACAGTAATAATCAGTGTATTGCTACACATTTACTCATGTACTTTCTCAGTAGGTCAATCTCTTTCTTTTAAAGTGATGTTAAACTTCTGCTAATATTGGTTGATTTGTACCCAGTATAATATAAAAAAAGTAGAAATGATCTGTTTTATTCTATTTCAGCAGCTCCTCATCTGAAAAGCTTTTTCTCAAACATCCATTTTGACAGATTTTTTTTTTAAAACCCAACACACTATTGAAGACTGCCTCCTAACATCCACAATTGATCTTAGCAGTGCACCTTTCTTGTTCTCAGTATGAGCTGTAATATCCTTATCAGTATTCTTTTAGTTTTAACCCAGATTAGTGTTTTTGGTGAGGAATCTCATTAACTACAGTAAGACCATCTTCTTTTGTGATTTCCTTTGGAATTGTAATGTACGAAAAGGCCGACAAGGTCAATGCCCTGGGCACAAATTCCTCTTTAAATCATCATTCAGCTCAGAGTAACAACATTCTCCTTAGAAATAGACATTTTTAAAGATCTGGAGCAAGCTGCTGAGTTTCTTGGAAGTGAAAATCATCCCGAAAAGAAACAGAAATTAAGAGAATAGGAAATCAAGTGTAGGATCTGCGGAGTAACTATTTGCTAGACCCATCTATTTTCTTTTAACCAGTATAATTATCATTCCCTCTGCCTCCTAAACTTGTATACTGTGCCTTTTTGAAAGAAAAAGAGGGCATTTTTTAGTTAAGCTGCTCTACATTTTAATACATGTTTTGAAGCTATTAATGATACTACTGAGGTAACAACTTTCAAGCTTTAAAAATTGTAGGTTTACTCTCCTTAGAGCTGTAGACTGCATTCAGCTGAGCTTCTTGAGAAAATTAAATAACTGAAAAAGAAAAGAAAATCCTATGGTTTTGCCAATTAAAGCAAGGGTGCAATTTCTGCCAAACTATTTTATTAGTTGCAATGTAAAAAAATAAATGAAGAACACATGCTAAATATTTCACCATTCTCATTCAAATCCCTATTGCTATTACAGAAGAACAAATTATGTGAAATAACTGAATAGCATCTCATTGTGGCTAAAGAAGAGCTTGGTCTTTGCCTTTTTAAAGGACTCAATATTCATCTGAAGGAAAAAGTTCTATGTAAATTGCAGCTTATTTATTTTTATCTGATAGTGGGCTTCATACTAGCTATAATGGAAATAAAATTGTAAATAGATGGTGCAAAGAGAATATTTATCCTACTCTGCCTTATGAAAAGAAATGAGACAAGATTTGCACAGTTTTAGGGCAAAAGAGCAAAGATAGAAAAAGTAAAATACAGAGTTATAGAATCATAGAATGGTAGAGTAGTAAGGACTGGAAAGGACCTTAGGATCATCCAATCCCCCTGTCACGGACAGGGATGCCTCAGAATAGATCATGTCACCCAAAGATCTCTCCAGCCTGGTCTTGAACACTGCCAGTGACGAAGCAGTCACAACTCTTTGGGCAACCCATTCCAGTGCCTCACCACCCTTACAGTAAAGAACTTCCTCCTTATATCCAATCTAAACTTCCCC
>JANRGW010017843.1:3816-15240 GCA_024733675.1 Psilopsiagon aymara
ACACTGTCAGTATGTGTGTTTCCTCCTTAACTGCTTCAGTCAAAGAAGACAAGCTAGCTGACACAGGCTGTGGGAGCATTATGGAGCTGGTGTTCCTGGCACATTTGGGATGTGGTCTGGTGTTCCCAGATAGGGGTGATAGGAGATTGGCAGAAGTGTACATGTGAGGAAACTTGGTGTCTGAGGAGACACTTAGCCTGTTGAAGACATCTTTGGTGCTTTATCGAAGGTACTGGATATTACTCCTGCCCTTTTAAATCTCAAGCTTTACTGCAACAACTCTGAAATACAGCATTCCAAATTATGCTCTGTGTGTGGTACATTGAGTGGGAATGGGGAATTGTCCACAGAGGTTACCTTCTTGAAGGAATTCTGGTTTTAAGTGCTCCAAAAACGTTAGACTTTTTTACAGGTTTCTCTTAAATATGTCTGCACAGAAGCGTCCTAGAGGTTCTGACCTGGTTTGATTGAATCAGAGCTGATTCTTGAACTGCTTCTAGTGAACTGTGAAATGTCTTCTAGCCAGTTTCAGCCTCTGTCGCTCCTGTCCCTCTTTGGGGCTGCAGTGGTAGCTGGTTTTTAATAGTCAGGCTCGAATATGAAGGACGTTTACTTTTTGGTTCTTTGGCCCCACCTTGTTTGAGTTATGTACTCTGGGAGGACATCTAGTCTTCCCTCTTTCTTTTGATGTTAGTCTCTACAGCAGCTTGCTGCCATGTAAAGATTTGCTTTTCGTGGAATTTTAACTCTCCCAGCTGAAACCAGGACACATGGCTTCCTGGTGCTTGATGGTGCTCCTCCTCGAAGGTTTGGACAGCAAGTGTTAAAGTTATTGGTTAATCCTACTAAAAGCTTGATAAAGAGCACTGGCTAGTCATTATATTTATTTATTTTATGTATTTATTTATTTCATTTGTAGTATTATTAAAATGGCTTATCTATTATTGGTCATTATCTAAAGCTTATCCAGGGGTTATGGGTAAGCAGAGATCAGTTTACTCTCAAATGGATGTTATGCAGTGTAGTTCACATGGCTTTTGCACTTTAGGTGAATTTAAATGGCTTTACTGGCTCCTTAACTGAAAATCTATAATTACATATAACTGGAGACTTCACATTTACTCCTTTCCTGATCTGCAGTTCCCACTTGTGAGGTTCTCTGTCTACCAAAGAGATTGAACAGTTTTTAAAAGCAAGTTAAAACTGTTGGTCCCCCTATGAAAGCAATCAGTAAGCTGTGCTGACTGTGCGGGAGCTTGCTTTAGTAATTAGAGACTGAAAAGAGGTTTTTCTATCTGCTTGTGGACTCTTTCAACTGACTAATGCTTTTCCTTGCTATTAGAAAGTACTGGACCCTGCTCAAAAACATGGTTATGCAGTTGGTGTAACAATCTAATATTTCTTGGACTTTTTTCTGGACATAGCCTCCAGAGTTAAAATCTGCGGTTGGCATTTTCAGGAAAGTAGAACTGGAAAGAATTTGTAGGTTTAGTAGGATAAACAAAGAAATGGCAAAAGAGGAAGTGCTAGTGTTGAAGTTTGTGTCTTAATACTGACCAAGTGAAAGATTGAGGTTAATTTAGGAGCTTGCTACATATCTTGGGCAAACTGAAATACTGAATATTAAGCTTGTTTGTTACTGTTTCCTTGGAGCCTTGGAAGCAGAAAATGTGCCTTGGATTCCTGTTTGTGTAAAAATTCCTCATGCATTGGGCTCTATAGCTAAAATATTTCTTGGAACTTGGTTCTGTTTTTCACTGCTGTGACCTTTGCATCTCTTCGTTTGCAGGTTTTATGGCAGGAATTCTTCTTACGTCCATGGAGGACTGGATGCCAGTGGGAAACCGCAAGAAGCAGTTTATGGTCAAGCCGTGAGTATCAGAATCAGTCCTGTAGTCCTCATCTGTGTTCAGAACTTACTTGTGTAAATAAGTCTTATTCTTTACCAATTACTTTGACTTTCTTATCTGGTAAATACCATATTGTGACACTGCCCTCTATGCAGAGGCAGATAGGAATTTGTTGGCTTGAATAGTATTTTTTTTCTCTTTGGTTGTTGCTGCTTTTCCTGTGGGTTGAGTTTGATTCATCAGCTTTGCATGTGGACTGCAGGAAGTATCTTTAGGATAGGAAGCAAAATCGAGAGGTCCTCTCAGACTTGTCCTATTGATGCATCTTATTTCAGTTAGACTTGGGAAGGGGACTTTGTGAGTTAAATGGAATTCTTTATGTTACCAAATTCATCCTTAAGTGGAGTTTTCTTACAGTAGAAGGTAACTTTTGAAGAAGTGAAGAGGTGAGGAAACACAAGTTTTCAGTTTGGTTGTAGCTCTTTATCAGAATAATGCTGTCACCTAAAGGCACCTGCTCACATGGTAGCCACATCTTTGAGCGATGTAGCTCTTAGCTCAAGGCACATTTGGTTTCTTCTCCTTTCGTTGTGAGAGCCTGATCTGGTACCACAAAAATCTTGGTGGTACAGATGTTACCCCCTCCTGTGACGTTTGGGTGCTTTGTAGATGTGTAGAGGGTTGGGGTCTTTTTGTTTTTTAGGGTAGTGTGGGAGGTTTTTTTAACCACAGTGTAAATGCTGTCCTCTCACACGTCCTTTAAAAAAAATGAAAGCCTTAAAATAGGTCACATGTTCTAACATGGCTGGAAAAATGGGATAGCAAGTTTTACGCTGTTGTGAAGCGCTTGAATCGTAGAGTCATAGAATGATTTGCATTAGAAAGGACCTTAAGATCATCTAGTTCCAACCTCCAGAGTCTCCTCACACTAGACCATGTCACCCAAGGCTCTGTGCAGCCTGACCTTGAACACTGGGATGGAGCATACACCACTTCTTTGGGCAACCTGTGCCAGTGCCTCAACTTCAGACTTAAAGTTAGATGAGCTCAGGTAGACAATTCTGAGGACAGTTCTTGGTTCCAATACTTCCCGGTGGGGTGCTTTTTTATGTTAGTTCAGACTTGGGTGTTGAAAAGGTCTAAAGCTCTGTACAAAACCAAGTGTGGCTAAACTGTAGCTCTTTATTTCTAGGAGATCCACAAGAAGGTGATGTCATTACAGTTCAGCGAATGCCACACCAAGATCCGTCATGTGGATGCTCATGCTACTCTGAGTGATGGAGTGGTTGTGCAAGTCATGGGAGAGCTGTCGAACAATGGGCAGCCCATGAGGAAGTTCATGCAGACTTTTGTGCTTGCTCCAGAAGTAAGTATTTGTAAGATTGTGTTTTCTTTCAAATAGTGATGATGGAAACCTGATCTGTAGCTACAGTTTGTCATAGTGGGGCAAAAACATATCTGGCTCCTAGAGCTTGGCCTGGAGGCTATCATTAAATGTATCACAGTGCAGAGAAACAAGTTTGTTGGATCCATCCTGAGCGGTTTTATTTTCTTAGACTTGAAGTGTTGGAGCAGTAATACAAAGCAAATTGGAGCTTGCATTTGGGAGCAGCTGTGGCACAGATCAATGAAACGTACTGTTCATCTCTGTAGATCATGTCTCTTGTGTAGTTCTGTACTTTGTTCAAGTCTGTTGGCAAATGTGAGTGTGGGTTGATGCTGCACAAGCTACTGTTGGGATTGAGCTCTAAGTGAGAGTAGAGTGAGGGTAAAGGGTGTTCTGTGTTCTTTCTACTCTTTTCCCCCATTGCCTCACGAACTGTGGGGTGGTTGGTGATTAATATTTCAGACTTGTTAAATTTCTTTGTTGTTACCCTGTGCAAAGCTGTAAGTGTACAGTCACCCCCTGAAGATTCATTCTGGTTTTGTAATGGGAAAAATTCAAATTTCTTAATGAAACTGAGGGGCTTTAGGTTTATTTGCAATCTGTGATTACTGTGACTTAGCAAAATTGGGAGGTTCTTGGTGCTTGAAACTTCCTCTTCCAATTGGGCAGAAGTTACTGTTCAATTGTAGAGAAGTAGTACTCTTTGGAAAATAGCTTTAGTGAAATAGTCCTATGTCAGATTGTTGACTTGTACCACACAGAGCTTCACTCTCTAACCCATCTTTGTTGTTGACGGCCAGTATACTGTATATGAAAAAAAACAAACTCCCAAACCCCGAACATGTTGCTCTTTTACAGGGCTCTGTTCCAAACAAGTTTTATGTCCACAATGATATCTTCAGGTATGAAGATGAAGTATTTGGGGATTCAGAAGGAGAGCTTGACGAAGGTGAGAACTGTATGTGTAGCTTGCTCTTGTTCTTCTAGCAGAGCTTTCAGAAGTATCTAGAGGAGGTGGAAAGATGTGAGCTGTGTGTCTTTCTGATGTATGGGAATTTGGGAGGTGGTGTATAGGTTGTGGTGCTGGAAATACTTGCTGGTCCAAACATTCTGTGAAAGGAAGGTTGTGCAGTAGTACCTTATTCCATGAAGGGCTGAACTGGCTGAGGGTGGATGATGCTTAGCAAAAAAATGAAAATAATGAGCAGTATTATTTCTGCTGCCACTGGTTTTGTCAGGGAGACTTGATTTCTTGGATCAGTTTAATTTTTAGATGAAGTAATTTGAAGAACTCAAATTGGCTCTTCAAATATGACACTTTCATATCATCATCACATTCAGTAATTCATTTCTTTTTGGTGGCTGAACTTGACCTGGGTGTCTTTTCCCCTCTGTTGATTGAGACAAAGCAAATCCAAGTACTTATGTACATGTGTTCACTGGATAATTTCTGTTTTTTTTCATCATGGTTTTGTGGAACAAAGCATCTAGGCACTTGTATTTGAAGTTAATCTTCTCAGCCTGATGTACTGAGATTTTTGTGAGCTAATAGTGCAATCTTTCCTGGTTACTGCTACCATATGAAAAGCATCTGACGCATGAGCATTCCTCCCAGACCTTCCTATCAGCAGTTATGTCTCTAGTTTGTCTTTTTTTGGAAAATAGTAAGAAACCAAGCCTGTTGAAGGAGTGGAAATGTCTTTTAGCTTTCCTTGCAGCTAATTTTGCCTAATTTTTGTTGGTGAAGCTTTGTTTGGTCCCTACTAGTTTAATATGCTTTTATTTTTAGTGTGGTTTGTGTGCATTTGCAGACATTTTTAAAGAAGTTTTTCTTTTTGTGTCAGAGTCTGAGGAAGAGGTGGAAGAGGAGCAGGAGGAAAGACAACCATCACCTGAACCTGTGCAAGAGAACACGAGCAGTACTTACTATGAAAACCATGCTGTAACGTAAGAAGTCATTTTTATTGTATGAAGTTGCTTTTGGTTTTTTTTTTTTTTTTTTAACGAAAACAGCAGAATTGTTTTGGGTTTGGATTCTGGATGTGATTTAATAGGTAGTTTAGGAAACTACTACACTTGATACTGGTCTGTGTTTTATTATTTTGAGGCATTGCTTCTTGAATGGAGAGAGGAAGTGAGGGATGCTCTTGTGCTTGTTTTTTTCACTTCCAGTTTCAAATGTGAGGTGAAAAGGTAGCAACCCTTGATGAAGTCTTTGTTAATTTGTTACATAAATTTTTATCAGTGAGGTTATACAGTGTAATTTATGTGAACAGATGGGTTAGCAAAAGAGTGGTTAATTATACCTTCTCAAATTTGGGTACCACTTGGAACTGTGAGGAAGGTCTACTTTTTGAGAAATAAAAATATATTTACTATGTAACTAGGTGATGCCTGTTATGTGCATCACTGACAGCCCTAAATGCTGTTCACACAATGCTTCTGATGAGAAGTCTTATGGATGAGGTGTATCTGCAGGAATTCTGTCAGCTCAAGATAATGCAGGGCGTTTTAGTTACCTTAAAGCATAAGGTCAAGTCTTGTTTTTGGATTACTGTGCTAATCAGAATGGAGTCGTAAAGGCAGCATTCATTAGAAAGTAACCTGTGGCAGGAGCTACATAGGCAGAAGTGTCTGAAATTTTGTAAGCTTTTGGAGTGCCTGAAGAGAGGACTGAAGAACTCCAGGTCCCTTACATTTCACACAGAGTAGAGAAGAAATTGTGTGTGAGTTTCAGTAAACAAGACTCACAAGTCCTTTGGCAAGGAACTTGTATGGCACTTTTGTAAATAACCTGTGTGTTTCGTTCAAAAATTGACTTCATTTATTCATGTAGCTTAATCTTCCATTGGTCTTTTACTGTGCTCCTGTTCCTTTGTCCCTATTCTTTTCCTGTTGCTTATGGGTTTTATATGTCTGTGTGATTTTCAAATTCTCTGCAGAGAACTGTAAACCATGTATTTGCTTTATCAGGAATAAAAACTGGCGTTGTATGCAACTGCAGGGGTACAGCTTAACTTCTCTTGGTATTATTGTACATGTAGCTACATATGATAGCAACTGGAAATGAAATGATCTTTCTGATACCAGCCATTACCATAGCATAGCTTATAAAGGGTCATAAAATACAAAGCAAGTGATAAGCTGCATAACATGCACTTGATTATTGTAGCAATGGGATAGAGGAGGCGCTAGAAGAGTCCTCTCATGAACCTGAGCCAGAATTGGAGTCTGAAACGAAAACTGAGGAGCTGAAAGCTGAAGTAGAAGAAAAGACCCTTGAGGAGCTAGAAGAGAAGTCTCCATCTCCACCTCCCGTAGAACCTGTTTCACTCCCACAAGAACCACCAAAGGTTAGTTCAAAGTTGTATCTGTGCTTCTAGTTGCAGGTGGTAAACCAGAAGATTTGGGTTTGACCTTACCGGTTTTGAGTGACCAAACTACTGCCTTGTTCAGTGTTATGCTGTATGAACAGCTAGACTTGAACCTTGAACTTGTAAAGATGCCAGGTTTCATCTTATTTTCATATTATTTTCCAAGAAAGGAAATAATAGTTTTGAGTTCTGCTCAAGTCACATATTGTAAATTTAATGCTCTGCTTGTAAAGTGTATGTGTTGCGGTTTATGCACCTGTAAACCTTTTTAAATGTGGAGTTAATGTACATTAGGAAAACACCTCAAGCTGCCATCAGGAAGTCGCTTACAATGGGAATCACTGCTCTTCCTTGAAAAAAAAAAAGCAATGCATTGACACTTGCCGAACTGCTGGCAGTATGGTCCACAATCAGTATGGGGGCATTGACTGTCTCCTTCAGATAAGATACCTAATCTTAAAAACCACTGTGTGCATCAGCTGATATGGTGACACCTATGGTTGTTTGAAAGAGATGGGAGGAACCAGTGAAAGCTGGACAGAGGTCCCTTTGTACCTCCCATGTTTGTTTTTTTTTCCCAATCCTTTTTCTCTTTTCTGTTTTTACTTTTAAGTTCTGGAATCCACTTTCTTTCTCTGTGCAGAAGACACTGAACACTGCAGGGTTGTCAGTCCTAGGTTTGGTTATATCATGGAAAGCAGTGATCTGGGGATGCTGAGGGAACGGGGCTCGCTCACGTATCAATAGTGGGCATGGTACACACTTGCTCCACGCTGCTGGAGTCCACAGACAACTAGAACTGCAAATCTTTCTCTGTTCTTTGTTGTAACACTTGCACAAAAATTATTTAACAGTCAGATGCGAACCGAAAGTGTGATTTCAGCAGACGAGTTTCCCTGTAGGAATGTCAGTGGTTTGCCATGATTAGTAGCCTAGGTTTGTTGCATTTCCTGCAGGCTTTCTCTTGGGCTTCAGTGACCAGTAAAAACCTGCCTCCTAGTGGTACTGTTTCTTCCTCTGGAATTCCACCCCATGTTAAAGCACCAGTCTCACAGGTAACCCAACTGTGAACACCTTGGATTGTCTCATTTCTTCTGCAAACTGCTTCAGTTGTGTAAATTAACAGATCCATTTGTTTGACTTAAATTGCACAAATTAATTGTGTCTTTAATGTTAATGCACTCCCCTTGTTGCAAGCAAAGGCACATAGACATAACAGGTGTGACTTTGGGTGATGATGACCTTAAAATCTGTTCATATGGAACCAGGAAATTGCTACTGACATTTTTGTGACCTATCTTAATGGGATATGGTTTGATTTACAAGGGAAAACAAAACTAAACAAAAACCTCCCCACAAAATGGCTGGTTTCTAATACGTGTTTGAAAGGGGTATTTCGTTGGCTGAAGTGCCCCTGCATTAAAAGGTATAGCACATTTCTGATAAGGTGCAAGATTGCCTTGTAAGGCTATGGAAATATGCTGGATTGCATTATCCATCCATAATTAACTTGTCACAGAACCCTGTACCAACTTATGACTGTGTGAGGAATGGAAGGATTCACATTTCCTTGCCAGGACAATGCCATCTTCCCATTCCTAGGTTGACTGGGTGAGAAGGGGAAAGAGGAAGGAAAGTTTGACCAGGTTATAAGCTCGTGTCCTGCACATGCCAAGCTGGTGTGAGACAGTCTGAGACTCTCAATTCAGCTTTCTTCATGTATATAAACCCCCTGAAAATGTATGCTTTAACCTCTTCTACTGATGCTGTGTACCAAAGTACTCTATGTTGTAGTAGTTTATGTCCAACCTTTTTAAAGGACTGCAGTTTTCGGTAGGGCAGCTGAATTATTGCAGCTATTGATTTTCCACTGGTTTCTTCTCAACTTACTTACTGACAGAGAGAAACCTGTCTAGGATTGCCCTTCAGCCAAATGCATGTTGAAAAAGAAAGCACAGAGAACCAACACCTTGTATGGTGTTGATTCTGGTCTGAGGGGCTGTCATGGGAATGAGATAATGGCTGTGTAATGAGTTGGGAAGCCTGTCTGTCTTCAGACCAGGGCTTTGAGCATTTTAGGTGGTATTTGAGCCATAAAAAAATGTGCTTTTTCTAGAACAGAATAGACTTTCCTTATGCAAACCCCAGCATAGTTTTGACTTACTTGCTGTAGGGATGGTGGATTTTTGTAATATGATTGCAAAAGTCATTTCATATTGTCTGTATGAGAGAGCAGAATATAGCTTTTAAATTTCCCTTTAAACTTTTTTGCATTGTTTCTGTAGCTAGTGATGCTTTCTGCCTTTTAGATTACTTGTGACTTTATGAATTAAGTAATTGTGTGTGGAAGTTTCTGAACAATACTGAAATGGCACGAATTTCAATTCGCAGCTCTTCTGGAGACAGAATCAGTTAGTTCTTGATTCCTTTTCTTGCACACTCTTCAGACATAGTACATAGAAATCAGGTAGAAAAGGCACCTGAACAATTTCTGCCAGGAGTTAGAGATCAGTAGCAGCTTTTTTTCTGTTGTCTTGGATCCCTTAATGCCAGATATGCTGCAGGTAAATGAGGACAGTAGATTGCACTGATGGGTGGGTGGGTGGCTCCTTTGGAATGCTGTTCTAGCATCATCTAGTGATGTTGCAGATGTAACTAGTGATGCAGCTGTTAACTGTCCTTCTCTGCATCACTCCAGCTTTTCCCCCCATCTTTTAGCAAGTTAAAAATACAGCTTCTGTAGTATTAACTCAGAACCCCTCCAAGGACTTCACCCTGCCTACACTGATAAATCAGTCCTTCTCTTTATAGCATCTTCAGATCTTCTGACCTGCCATTTGCATGAACACTTCAGCTGTCTAGGGGTGCCATAGGGGCAGAGGTAGGCAGCCCTGACACTCGTCTGCTTTCTCAGAAGTGGTGCATTTAGTTAAAAAAAAAAAGAGCTATTTATAGCATTCTCTTGCCACCTTAGATCTGCTTGGACTCTGGATAGACACTTCCATACAATGTAGTGCTTTTGTGGACGTGATTGACAAGTGTCTTTAGTAAGTTGTGTGATCCACATTTACCTCAGGAGCAGTATGGGGGCTACCTGAGGTATGCATCTGACCTAGCTACTGGAATTATGGCAAGATGAGGTGGGGTTTTCTCTTGTGTTTTCATGTGAAGTGTGGTTTCCTGCTGTTTTCTTGGCTAGTTGTTTCTTGGCATGTGTTTTGATTGTGGCAGGCATCTCTAGAGAAGATTTTAAGCCTTGTGAAATTTCAAAAGTGGAATTGCACCAGCCTTTGAAGCCACCTCTTCTCTTTCTCTTTCTGTCCCATCCTTTGTTTCAGGGGGTATTCACTTCCAAAGTTGGTGAGTAAAGGCTGACTTGTGGCTGGTTTTGCTGCCACTGCCAGTAGCATTGCAGTAGCAGAAAAAGGTCCTTTTCCCTCCCTATGTGAGCTCCTGAAGAGGAGAGACAGTGTCACCTTTTGTTTAATTGTTCCCAAAGCCCTGTTACACTGATGTTTGTGGCATACTTGAATCCTTTAGTGTCTGTTGAAATCCTTATTCTGTGCCTCCCAGTCCACTTTGTGTGCTCTCTGTGAAATGAGAGTTGCAATTAGAGAAAAGATCTTTGAGTAAAAGGTAGCAGGGGAGCTCCAGTGATCTGTGATGGGGCACAGTGAAAAGATTTAACAGCAAGGCTGATTTTTCGACCTTTTTCTTGGGATTGAAAAAATGATCCTAGATATGGTGGAAGGACAAGCTGAGTAGAGCATGAGTGATAGAAGGGCTGAAACATTTGTTGCATGCATAATACCTGCATGTTTCATGGAAAATACAGTCTTTTTACCCCAGTGAGGTACTCTGGCTGGAACCATCAGTTGTCTTGAGTTCTTAAACGAAAATAAGGGAGTTGTTTAGCATCATCTACTTCTCCAAAGCAGTCTGTGCCTATAGCCATTGTCCTTGTGTTTAATCTTCCTTGGAGGCTAGTATTCTTCTTTGTGCTCCTAAGGATCCTAAGTGTTCTTATCTTATTTTTCTAAGATAAGAACCCAGCACAGCAGCAGCTGTTGTACTGCTGTACAGAAATGGAATGCAAAAAATGCTGGAAGTTGCTTTAGTAACCAACGGGCTACACTGTTCTATCCCTTTTTCTGAAATTATCTTTAAAAGCATTTTTTTGCTTGCAGAAAATGGAATAGGTGTTCTAGTTCCTGAGCATGAAGAGTGTATTTTGAGCATCATGTCCTTGACATCAAGGAAGATGAGGAATATCCTCAGCAGATAGCCTGAAGAAATTGCTGTTTCAGATGGCTTTATTGTATCAGAAATACTTACTATGCTCTGAGGGTTTTTGGTTTGTTCTCTTTCTTTTTTGATGTTTTCCTTACAGTTGTTCTGCATTTGAGGAAAAGAGTCCCCCAGGGACTCAGTTTCATTCAAAATGTCATTTGCTCATCTCTTTGTGTTCATCTCAGACTACCTTCTACTCTATGAATTTTGAACTTGGCATGAGGAATTTTATTTCATCTGTGTGGGGTTTTTAGTCACACTAAGGAATTCCTGAATAACTGAGTGTTGCTTTCTCAGTGCCTTATCAAACATGGACAGTTCACCTTAGCCATGTTCCGGGCAGCCACTCTAATGAAGAGATGATTGCTTTGCACCTTTTAGCAGCAATAGCTCAACACTGCAGTCCTGGATTGGTACAGAGGAATTTATAGAGGTGATAAAAAAATGTATTCCCAAACACATTGACATGGGTGTATATCTTCTGGAGTTAATTTTGTGCATGCCACGTATGTGTCTTGTGCTG
>JANRGW010017845.1:0-16396 GCA_024733675.1 Psilopsiagon aymara
GTCCTTGGTCAGACCAAACATCACTAAGCCATAACTAAAAACATTGGTGTTATCAGCGCTGTTCTCAGGCCACAAGTTAAAACCCACAGTGCTGCACCAGCTACCAAGAAGGGGAAAAATGACTGCTACTGCTGAACCCATGACAAGAAGAAAAGACCTTAAAGAAAACTGTAAAGTTATTATAGATATGGTATGTTAATGTTGAATTTACAATAAAATCAGAGAAATTATTGGAGCAGCAAAATGTATTGAATAAAGCAATTAGTTATTATGAAGCCAGAAGTTAAAGACCAGATTGTTCTATAAGTATTAAATTGGTAGCTCACTATTTTTCAGTCTCCATGATGATTTCTTTATCCATTTATTTATCTGAATTTTCCAGTCTGACAATGAAAAATATGCATCTAGAATTCCTGTTATAATCATATTATAAACAAATTAACACAGTTCATCTACCCTCAGTCACACAGAGGATCCTAACAATGAAGAAATTAAAAAAAAGTAATAGTTCTTCCTACAATGTCTATAAAGAATTGCTGTCAAACCTAAACTAACTGCTGTGTTTTTAGGAGCACTGAAAAATATAATAGACTTTATGGTATGTTCTGAAAAAAAAATAACAGGTTTCAGATATTATGAACCAAGAGAGGAAACAGTACCAGAGACAATAGTGAAATGGTAATAAAAAAATGTCAGCTATTTTTTCTTACATACACTGAAGTTCAGGTCAGCTTTGTCTCATCTCAGAATTATATAGATGCAGCAGAGGATGAAAGATAGGCAAGTCTCTTATATGTGTGGGTCTCTAGCCATTATAGATCTAAACCCAAATCGTAATATCAATCTAACAGCTCCAATAGCAGCTAATATAGATCATAGTGCACACACATAATATGCTTTCATAAAGAAAAAGCACTGTTTAGCAAATGATGCACTACATCTTGTCCCAAAAAGATGTAGTACTCTTTTACTGTACCAATATAACTTTAGTCTTGAAATGACTAAGGCATAGATGAAACTACAGAGCTTCTATCTAAAAGAAATGAGCCTAGTCCTCAAGCAGTCTATAAATGAATACAGTCATTCTGTCTGTAAAACCTACATGATCATCTAGAAAGAGTTGAAGTCATTTGGAAGATCTGTAGGCTTCAAACTCCTTAGAATAAACTGTGGGCAAATGGGTCTGTTTCTGTTACAGATATCCCTTGCCTTTCAAAGTGCTTTTCCCAGCCAGTTCATAGTACCTGAGGGTAGGTAGGAATACAACTTACTGGTCTCCATGCAACTCTTAACCTTTCCCAAACCATGTAATTGACATTGTATATATTGTGTGTAGACAGCTGTAAATGATACCTGGAAAAATAGAAAGGAAAAGTATTCTGAGAGCCTAGTTGTAGAAGAGGACTCAGAATTTATTATTTATAAAAAATATTTAAATTTGATGAATTACAACACATCATTTCTGAATGATGGTTTAGGTTTGGTAAGAACAGATGTGTGTTTTCAGCATCCTGAGCTGGAGTGTATTTATATAAATAAGGGAAGAGTGGAGAAAAGTGAAATTAAGATGAGCCATGAAGTTAGCCATGCATATAATAAATACAAAATAAATTATTTTTACCTGGAATCCCAGTATGGTGGGAGAGTGAAGTTGGACTTTGTAAATTAAAATTATTGTATATAAGTACGCCAAATGGCAACAGATAATTTTTTCATGTAGGATTAGGTGATTACTTAAATGTAATCAATAAAGGAGGTTCAATAATTATTTTTAATGATTAAGGCTTTTGACACTCTCTCACATAAGATTCTCTTAGAGATGCTTTGTCTGTTCAGGCTAGATGAAAAGACAATGAAGTAGATTGAAAATTTGCTCACTGGCTGTACCCAGAGGGTGGAGGTGAAATGTAGTTGGGGGACAATAGTGTGCCCCAAAAGTCAATACTGAGTCCTATTCTATTGAATATTAATGGTTTGAATATTAATGGTTTGGATTATGAGATATAATGTATGTTCCTTAAGTTTCCTCATGATACAAAACAGGGAGGTATGGCTGATATGCCAGAGTGTCTTGCTGCCACCCAGAGGGACCTTGGACGTTTTGGAGAAATGGGTCAACTGGTACATCATGTAGTTCAACAAAGGAAAATGCAAACTCCTGCACCTAGGGAGGAACATTCTGAGGGCCAATTGAATGGAAAGCAGCTTTGTATAAAAGGACCAATGGTCTTATTGGACACTAAATTAAACATGAGCCAGCAGTGTGTTTTTGAGGCAGAGAAGGATAATAGTATCATGGTCTGTATTAGCCAAAGTATCTCTGGCCGGCTGAGAAAGGTGATGCTTCCTCTCTCCTGAGCACTGTTAAGGTCACACATGGAGTAACTGTATCCGGTTCTGGGCTCTTCAGTACAAGAGGGACATGGACATGCTAGCTAGAATCCAGCAAAGGGCCACAAACAGGATGCAAAGACTGGACAGGAGCATCTCTTCTTTGAAGAGAGCCTGAGAGGCCTGGGACTGTTCAGTCAAGGGAAAGAAGCCTCAGGGGGAGTCTTGTCAGTGAATGCAAATGCCGGAAGGGAGAAAATTGAGTCAGGCTCTTTTTGGTGTTGAGCACTGGAACAGGTTGCCCAAGTAGGTTGTAGAGTCTCCGTCCTTCAAGATATTGAAAGCTGGGGTTTGCAACAGATGGCATCTGGAGGTCCCTGCCAACCTCAGCCTGTGATCCTGTGATCAACATAAGATTATTTTTTTTTCTTTATTTTTGAAGTTTTGAAGCATATTCTCTCCTCACTTCAAAATTATATATCCTTCTCCCATGCATTTGTTAAATAATTTTCTTAGGTATCATGAACTTCTTGAAGGGCTAGTTCCTAGCAAAATATAAACCTGATACAAAAGCCATTGAAGACAGCAGTATCCTAAGTGACCACATAACCTCATTTCCACACTTTTGTTCTACTTGCTTAACAGAATAACAAACCAATGGTAAAAGAACAGAATGAAGGCAAGGACAAAATGATTATGTGGACAATTGTGAGGTTAATGCATGCATTTCTGCTTTTTTCATAAGCTAATACAAAATTATTTTCTTCAATTAGTTGAAAACAGTTAAAAAGCTTAACTAATCAATTACATAAGAAAATTTAAACAGTAAAAAAGAGGCCCCAAGGACCTTAATTTCACATTATTTCACAAGTTAAACAAAGACGAATGCAAGTCATGTACTGTGCACTGTAAGAAAAACTTCCCTGTTTCAAAAATTGAATGGCTAAGCTTGATTTCCTAGCTTCACCACCTAGTTGCTTATTAGCAGATTGTTTCTGGTACTCAAGCATCAAGATGCCATTTCCCATAGTTTTGCCAACTTTCACCAGTAGCGCTGCGTAGTCTGCCAAACAAAGACAATCGGTAGGGTATCTGCGTTATCTTAAGAGTTAGAGCCAGATCTTTTAAGTATTTTTGCATTTGCAAAGCACTATGGAGAACAGATGATTTTTCTTTGTGTTTTAATGGGAATGGCATTTCCAAATAGGCTGCAAAAGGATTTTCTAAAATTCATTAGAAGTCATTCTTGTCTGACACCCTTGTGTTCTCCTTCTGCTCTGACTTGTTCTACAGAACATAGAGCACAAGGAGGTCAAGAAGAATTATCAGACAATTATAAAAGGAAAAGACAAACTTGATTTCCTGAGTTTGTCTATCAATTAAGACCAGAAGAAATCAATGGAGCATTTTACTTCATGTCCTACACAAGTCTAGTTTGTATCCACTTCTGTGTAGTGTCCAGTAACATCTGATTTCACTGAAGTATATTTTACTTGGAAAATACCTGTTTTCAAATAAAGGTTGTTATTAATAGTCTCTGTTTTCATTAGTATTCTGTTACATTTCCTTCTTAAAAACAGTGTCCTATTTATTTCAATTTTGTGTCCCATCCTGCTTCCCATCTCTTCCATCCTGCTCTAACTTCCTCAACTAGAGCTGAGAATAACAGCAACTCATTTTCTCCAGAAAGATCCTTTCTCCATCAAGATCAATTGTTAATCCATCAAGATCATCAATTGAAGATCCATCAAGACAATTCTCAGCCTTCTTTTCATGAAGCAGGTTATAGTTACATTGTGCAAGTACATATTCTCTCCAGAGTTACTTTTCTCAGAATTCAGTGATCCTTTCTGTCTTATTTCTTTCTATGTGCAATCTTGAACATGTCCCTCTGCCTTATCCTCACCATTGTTTAACTCTAGATGTGGTATCTACAGAAATTTGTCAGTAGTAATTTTGCATTCACTTCCAGATAGTTGATGTAAGTGATCAATAGCCTTAGGCTTAATTCTAGTCCTTCTGGAATCTCATAGGAATAACTCCGTTCATGGTATTTCCATTTGTCAACTACTGTGGGATATTTGCCAGGTAGTCAGGTCCATTTAAAATGCAGTAATGTGTAGCCCCAGTTAATCTTCATTAAAATGTAGTGAGATGTTATGTAGTATGCTATGTAGTCATTTTATCAGTTTCTTATCTTCAGGGGACAAATTCATCCTGTGTGTATAATGCATGTTCTTTCTTCTATGTGTTTTAGTCTACATTTTGTCTTATTTCCTCTATTATTAACCCCTATGTTAAAAAACAATATAGAGTGTCCGTCCTTATTTATAGGCATCTTGCCATGAGATTTTAACTTATCATTGTGGACAGCAGAAAAGAATTGTCTGCAGTGTCATTTTATTTTAATGTTGCAGCCTTAACTCCTTATTAATCCATTAAATAGAAAACACAGTGATTTAATACACACTGTTGTTTGGGGTTTTTTTGTTTATTTGTTTTTATTTGTTGTACCAAACTGCGTAAAACGGTGCATACAGTATGTATCAAAACAGTAGTTTGTTTCAGCCTGTTCTAGTTTCAGTTGGTATAGAGTTAATTTTCTTCCCAGTAACTGGTACAGTGCTGTGGTTTGCATTTAGGATGAGAATAACATCGATAACACATTGATGTTCAAGTTGTTGCTAAGCAGTGGTCAAAGATTCTCTTATACAGCTGTCCCAGTGAGTAGGCTGGGAGGCACAAGATGTTGGTAGGGGACACAATCAGGACAGCCCACCTAAACTGAGCAAAGGGATATTCCATATGTCAGCATGATGCCATACTTAGTATATAAACTAGGGGGAAAGATGGCTTGGGGTCTGCTGCTCAGGAACTGGCTGGGCATCAGTCAGAATCTGGTGAGAAACTTTTTTGTATATTCTATTATTATTGTTATCCCTTCATTTTATGTCCTATTAAACTAGCTTTACTCTAACCCATAATTTTTACTTTCATTTCCAATCCTCTCTTCCATCCCACTGCAAGGGTGTATGGGCTGGATTGGTGATTGATTATTTATGGTTTAGCTGTCTGCTGCATTAGAGGTTGACAGAGCCAAA
Source organism: Psilopsiagon aymara (assembly GCA_024733675.1). Classification (NCBI taxonomy): domain Eukaryota; kingdom Metazoa; phylum Chordata; class Aves; order Psittaciformes; family Psittacidae; genus Psilopsiagon; species Psilopsiagon aymara. Next base: position 5,433 of record JANRGW010017845.1, read on the forward strand.
CCTGTGACTGAGTAAAATGATGAAATTGGGTTAATTTTATAAAACCTCATTTTTATAAAGCTGTACTGCTCTGTTAACTAATTACATTATAGAACTTGACCTTTTTATCAGCTGATTTCTATGTCATCTTTTCTCTGATTTTTCTAGGGATTGAAGCTAAACTAAGTTACCTGTAATTACTGTTCATTCTCCTTGTCTAACTAGCAAAAAATAAGCACTTTTGCAGTCTTCACCTGTATCAGCAATCACAGAATTACAGAAGAGCTGTGATTATGATAGACCTTTGGAGTTTATCTGGTCTGCCCTCCCTGCTCAAGCAGGGCCAGCCAAATCAAACTGCTGGCTCCTATTCAGCCAGCTGTCCATCAGCAGTCCCAGGTCTTTTTTCCACCAAGCAGCTTTCCAGCCATTCTTCTCCAAGCCTGTAGAGTTACATGGGGTTGTTGTGACCCAAGGGCAGGACCCAGCACTGAGCCTCATTGAACCTCATACAATAGGCATCAGCTCATCAATCCAGCCCCTGCAGATCTCTCTGTAAAGCCTTCCTACCCTCAAGCAGATTAACATTCCCACCCAATTTGGTCTTATTTCCAAACTTACTGAGGCTGCGCTAGAACCCCTCAGCCAAATCATTGACAAAGATGTTAAACAGAACTGTCTCCAGTAGTGAGCTCTGGAGAATCCCACTTATGACAGGCTGCTAACTGGATTTCACTCCATCAACCATCACTCTTTGGGCCTAGCCATCCAGCCAGGCTTTTTTACCCAACGAAGAGTACATCTGTCCAAGCCATGAACAGCCATTTTCTCCAGGACAATGCTGTGAGAAATGGCATCAAAAGCTTTACTAATTTCTTGGTAGACAACATCCACAAATTTCTCCACACAGGGGCAGAGGACAACTGGGTCATCTTTAGCTTTTCCAAACCTCCTTTACAGTATTTATTGATCATCAGACTTAATCACCTTAGTACTACATTACAAATTTTCTTTTCCAACTGAACTGTGTCAGACCTTTAATATTAATAATGCAGATAATTTTTGTTTTGGGCAGCTTTTTAAACTTGAGTGACCCTGAAAATAACAAAAAAAAAAAAATTTAAAAGGCTGTTTGTAACTAGTGTTTGTACTTTTCTTCAGTGTGCTCAGTAACAGAAACAAATGTGAAATGCAATGGCAAATAAGGTTATCAAAAGTGATGTATAAGTTAAGGAAAAAGAATATGATAACAGGCTAAATTTAAATCCCTTTGTTCATTGGAGGGAGTTCATGTACATTACTGACCAATTTTAACAGAAGTTAAATGGAGCATTAATACAAAGATTGGAAAGGATTCCCTTAGGAAAGAAGTTAGAAATATGCTACATACTATAAATGCATCTTTTACTACTTCCTCCCCCCCACCTCTTTTTTTCTTTTTTTGTTGCTCCCCCATTAAAACCAATTACTGTCCTGGAATGTGTCTTTAAATCCCTGCACTGCATTTCTTGCCTCTGGCAGTTCTTACGTGTTTCTATAATTAGCTGTGCTTTGGATTTTGTATACCTTCTTTCATATCTCTGCTGCACATATTTCTGATAAGCAAGGAATAATGGTACAGTTAGAAATTAACATATTGCTGCTTTTTGAACCAGTAGGTTACTTTCTGGCAAGATTAATTTTATACTAGTAAAAATTATTAGGAAAATGCTGGGGGTGCCTAGTAAATCTACCTGAAGTGATTGCAGTGATGTGAGGTATAGTATTCTCCACTTCAGAATTTCACCTAAGCTAGCTGAGATCAAGTGATTCATTACATTCTCTTAAGGGAAATCACCTATGGATCCTAGTGAGGTAGAGACTAAAGCTGTCCACTTCTGTCAAAGTGGTTGACATGTTTGGTATTATGGGAATGAGCTGGCCTGAGAGGGTCAGTAAACGCGCTCCCTGAAAGGGGAGATTGTTAATCTCATCATCTCTCCTCTTTTCTTGTACATGATAAAAAAAAAGCAATAAAGTTTGTTGTGCCTTTGTTGTTACCTCAATCAGACAATTGGCTGAACATCAGGCATCTGGTTGCAGTGACACAGTATTTAAGATATATATCAAACATAATTGTAGCATTGTATAAGGTAGCAAAAGATTAACTAAACAATGAACTTGCCTTATGTAAGTGACATATAGAAATCCTATAAATAAGCACGTTTACTTAATAAACTTCTCTACATGCCACCAGAGCTGTAGTCTGTCTATCTTTTAGATGTCCCTGTGAGCTGGTCTCCGTCAGTAGTATGACTTTAAATATCTTAAAATCAAAAGTATCCAAACCAACTTACATGAAATAAAATGAATTAAAAGTACCTCTCTTATGGCTTAGATGTAAATTGGCATGTAGGAATTAATAGAGGCATGAAAGCTGTGAACAGAAAGCATCACCATCGATTTTTAACAGCCATATAAATCCCTGTGAATTTAAGCTCTGGCAGAACTTTGGCTACCAGAGATTTCTGTCACTAAACATTCAGTGTGCTAAGAGGAACAAGAAGAAGAATCTGTATATTTTTTCAGAGTTCTGCTTAAGAGCAATGTATAAAGTAATGAGCTGAAGCATTTCCTCCGAAGCAAAGTTCGAGGTTATGCAATAAGCACAAAATTTGGATGTGTTTACTTACCACTGACAGACATTTGACTGAATCTTAAATCTGACGTGATTCCATTATTTTGCTAATTTAGTCCATATTTGCAATAGTGGGAAAAAGAAAAACTGCCTTGTGTTTAAATCTTTTCAATTTCTAGTGATTTTTGAAATAAAACACGAGAGTAGGTTAAAAAAGATTATGTGGAGAAAGAAAACCCATAAAAACTAATGAAAGAGCACTCTTCCAAACCCTTGTACCCTTCTGAAAATGGATGTCCTGGAGAAAAGCTTCTCAGCTAACAGAAACAGCAGGTAGCTGACATCTCTCTAAACCAGGAGAATGAAGTGTAACAGTGCTCAGTGATCTAACATTGATGCTGAACAATTCAACTAGCCAATTTTAATACACATAATTACTTTTTGAAGTTTACTTTGTAAATTTTTATAATGCTCTGAGGAAAGATATATGTCTACATTGCGTATGCCTACATCTGGCATTGTAGGGATGCAATTTATTCTATCCTAATGTTGACACTTAAAATAGGTCAGGTCAGCCACACCCTAAAAGTACTGCATTGACCTTAAAGGCAGCCTAAGTGATTAGCACAGCTGTAGGTGTCTATAAGATAAATATCTGCTGGTTATATGAGAAAAATCCAACCACACAAAACAGATCAAACCAAATCGTGGTGCAAGAGTTTCTGACAGAATCAGCACAACATATAATTTTTCAAATCTGTATACATATCCTAATGTACTTTGAGAATTTAAAACTTAGTAATTTTTGCTGAATTTTATTTCAAGAAGAAAAAGGAATTTGTCCTCATTTACCATTAAGTTCTGCAAATTATGAATCAGACAGAAAAGAAGTTATAAATATCTGAACATAATTCAGCTGCATTCCTACTCCAAAATACTTTGCAATTTTTAATACATAGATTTGCAAAGATTATTAAATCTATCCTTGAGCTGAGACTGAAACATTTCCCAGTTGTTTTGAACAAAGGACCACTTCCACTTTGAAACTTCCTCTCTGATGGCAGTGCGATGCCAGATTTGTAAATATTGCTGTTTACTCAGCAGACCATCTGCAGAGCACTCCACAGGCAATGATAAAAGGGAGGCTTAGAGGTCAAGCTTTACTACCTCCTGCTCTCTCTAGTTAGTACCGGCCTATTCAGCAGGTTTTCCCATATCATGTAGCATAGATGTGATTGTTCCATTACAGAATACTTGATCAAGTTAGGAATATATGTATGTTAAACCAGTAATCTGTGAGATCCTGCTATTGTGGAGAGACAGAGAAGATAACATGGAAGATGCTGCTCCTAGCCTAGAACAAGTTTGCTGTTGCTATTGCAATTGTATGTATAAGAGGAATGAATATTAAACCAGCCACAGAAGCAAAATATAGGGGTTTTTTGTTTTGTTTTGAGCAGGCCAAATGTTACCCAAAGAAGTGATTGTCTGTGTGAAATAAGCATCAGCATTCTACAGCCTGCATGGCTGAGTCCTGCCACTAAATCCCATTATGGCTGAACAGGATATAGGTGCACAGATGGGAGTCTATATCCTGGAGTATAATTTCTAAGCAAATAGTTCAGAAAAAATAGGATATGTAAGTAAGACAGAAGTAGAACAAAAAAAAATTTAATGCTGACGAAAGAAGCCCTCTTATAGCCTCTGCATCAGCATTAGAAATTGTCTGGACACTGTTTCTCAGAGAAAAAGAAAATGGGAAACTTCTTTGTTGAAAAATACCTGACTGACAACACAGCAGAAGCTCAGAAATTTCATGACCTGATTTAGACGCATGTGTGAAATGAGACCTTGATTTAAATTCCTGAGTCAGTTTTGTCCTCGGTTACATGTCTGAAGCTCCCTTTGAAGTCAATGGGACTTGCATCAGTTACCTGAGAGAAGAATTTTCCCTGTGGTATTTATATCAGCAATTTCTGTTCTTTACTATTCAGCCCAGTGCTATAGTAAAAAGAGAATAACAACAACAGAAGACTAATATTTTTCCTTCTCTTCTTCCTTTCTATTTCCTTTTTAATTTTCTTTTCTTCCTTTGTTAAAATATCATTCACTGTATTCAGGATTTTTTCTTATGTACCCGTTCACTAAAAAAAAATACTCCAATCACAAACTGCCAATATAAGGTTATGAAATTCCAAATAGCCTTATAGTAGCTTCTACTTTTAATGGCAATCCATCACAAAGAACAATATCTGTCCTGAGCTGCAAACCTACAATAAAAACACAGTTTCTTTAAAACAAGGATACTAGGCTGTTTGGATGCCCATACCTCATAGTGTAATATAAAATGGAGAAATTAAGTATAATCTCATAACTTCAAAGCAAATAGGAATTCACTCTGGAATGCTGAAAAGTAAGGTTTTAGCATTCAGTTTTCCGACTTGAATTTTCACAGTAATTTGCCTCTAATTAGAAAAATCAGAGAAGAACGCTTGCTAAATATTAAGGAGATGTGCAAGAGATTTCGGCAGAGCCCAAATCAAGACCTGAGGTGTATTTGCAGGGTGCAATACAACATGGGGCAGAGCTCACCAAGCCAGCTGCAAATGAGAAAGGTCCTTAAGGGAATGAGGGAAGCTCAGGAGAGGGGTTTCAGAAGAGCACTATGCTGACTAGCTGAGAGTACTGATTGGGGTCCTCTTCATGTGCCAGCTCTGCTTTCAGTTCAACTTTCAGTTCCAAGGTGAGCTACTCAGAGCTTGCCCAAGGAAAATTTGTACCACAGAAAGCATTGTAAATATTCCCCTAAAACAGAGCCCCATTTCCTGGTGGATTTTAAACACAGTGAGAAGATGAAACATTCTTACTACTTTAAGGGTGATTTTTTCCAGAGGTCTTCAAAACTATTTCGAAAGGAGCTGGGGAGATTCATGTAGCATTTGAAAAAAGTTTTCATCCTTACTGTGAGATACAGGGAGCAGGTTTTTACGTTTCCCCTTTGGAATGCGGTTCAGAAGAGCTGTATAAACACTGAGGGCACAAAAATGTTCTTCCAGACCAAAGAAATATAACCTTGCAGCCTATTGTTTGTAAAAAGCAGTAAACTCCATTCCTTCATAGGTATGAAGTGATCTTTTTTCTTCTGCTTGATGAACCTATGAACTCTTTAATCTATGAATATCTTTGTCTGGACATGCTTTGTTTTGGTAACTTGATAAGTTTTGATTTTGTTATATCTTCCATTAAAAAAAAAAAATAAAAAATACAGCTATAAATACAAATTTAAATATTCAAACCTAGCAAGAAATTTGCATGTTTTGTTGAAAGCAAATAGACCATTTTCAAATGTGGAAATTATTTTGACAATATTAATGCATTTATCTTAAAATCAACAGATGGTGGAAACAGATCTTGCTTATAAGATTTCAGGCTCTACAAATAATATTTCAGGCATTTTCAAAATGAAGTCTTGGGCTTTTCATCTTCCACTTGCATTTTAAAACTCAAGGGGAAGCAGAATTAATACATGTGTTTCTGTCCAGCAATGAGAAATTCTTTTCTTACTTTTAAAACATCTGAAAGAATATTTCAAGATATTTCTCATTCAGAAGGTGAGTTGTAAACTGTCCATGGTTTTGTGATGAAGTAGCGCTTGCAGTCTGGCTGTTTGAAGCAGTTGAATTGTAATACTGTGGATATAGATACATATGTGCTGGCGGAAATACGGCAAGCCAACACCTTGGCGTAATAGAACTTTAGTAGAATTAAAATGCCAAGGCATTCTTGTCTTAATACTATAGAGACTTGTTCATAAGGATTGTATGTAAGGAATAAGTGATTAATTACAATTTTTAATTTTATATTTATACAAATATAAACCAGGCTTATATATACAGCTAATATTTAATATATGAATAATTTTGCTGTGCTTTTTTCCCAGCAGAATCTTTGTAGAAAGAAACAGGAAAACACTCTTTTCACCTTCCCTTTGTTACAAAAGTAGATGATAAAATAAGTATTTCTTCCCCGCAACCTTGACTGACAAGAGAGATGAAATGACAACAGAGACTGAGCAAAAAATAGTGAATGTGAAGTGTTTAGAGGAATAGAAGACTGACAAACACTCAATTAAAAGTATCTCAGGGAAAAAAACACCATCAGTCATTCTTTTCAGTCATCACAAAGGATCACAACAAAAAGAAGTGACAGTCCACTAAAAGTAGACAGAAAGGTATTAATACAAAAAAAAAAAAAAAACCCAAACAACAACTTACCCTGAATTAGGAGACAATCTGTGGCAATCAAAATGTAATGTTGCAATAACAATGCACAAGGTAAAAGAAGTACTTTATCTTTTAAATGCAGATAATGTTTGTATCTAATTTAAGGTGGTATTATAGGGATATACGTAAAGTTTCACATACTCCACGTTACATATGTTTTTATTACAGCATATTGAATCAATATCAGAAGTGGTTTTTTTTTTTTTTTGTCCAAGATAAGGTGCGATTATGTAGTTTCCTGTTATTAAACTGGTGTCCTTTTAGACACATTTGCTGACATTTTAAGGTTCAGATTTTTTTATTTTTATTTTTTACAAATCTTAAACCTCAGGCCAATTACAGTTCAGAAAAACAGATTCATTCAAAGCTTAGTAGGACTGGTAATATGAAGAGTATTAATTTTATGAGGTTAATGTTGTAATTATTAGTAGTATTTATAATATGATTATAGCAATTCAGTATAGTGATCTGGCTATATCAGTTTGTGAAGTCACACCTGAGAACAGATGCAAAAGAGTGCTTCATTCCCTTACAGTGTTTCCAGGAAGACCCAAATGATTTTACATTCCAGGAAAAGACATTAACCTGGCTTCCATGGGAGCAGTGTCACCAGTCTCCACAAAGCCAGCTGTGCCAGTGACAAATGCCACACTAATTGATCTCTGACAGGTTTCTGGAGGCTGCTGAAATCAGCTCCTCTGAGTTTTGTGATCACATTGTTCTCCAGGTGGAGAATGATAACACTGACTTATGGATAGAAGGATTCATAGACTCAATGGGAACTGGTATGTTGGGGAATGGATGTTTGAGCAGGGCCATGGACAGTGGCAAAGGCTGGAGACCATGGCATCATAACTGGGAGGAGCCCATCACAGACAAGGACAGCTCAACCTTGAGCAGTGGGGAAAGTACCAAGGAACCCCTATTAGGAAGCAAAAAGCAGAGGTGCAAACCACAAGAGGGAGGGGTTTGGCAAATGTAACATTATACTTAGACAATCTTATGTTGGTAATCGTTTGAATGTGACCAATCATATCTTGACTAGTGTGCATAATGAACCCTAAGGATACATAAGCGAAGCCCTCGGATGCAATAAACGAGCTTGATGCATGATCATATAGATTGTCGTCATTCTCCCACCACTGGAGGGTCCTCGCCTACCACACTGGTGCCGATTCAGCAGTACAGTACAGCTGTTTTAGGGACTTAGCCTGATCTTGGCTTTCCTCTGCTATGTCAGGCTTACACAGCTGTAGCACAGCAGTTTGTCATTGCACAGACCTACTGCTGCTCAACAGCATGGCATCAAAACTTTATTTCAGATGAGTGAAAACACACAACCCTATTTTACCAATACTGATGCTGAAAATTTTTAATGTGATATAGAATCAGAGAATGGTTAGAGTTGGAAGGTACCTAAAAGTTTCAAACCCCTACCTTCCACTAGACCAGGTTGCTCAAATTCCCATCCAACCTGTCTACATAATTCTTCGTATTTAAGCACTGATCCAGGAGACAACCACTTCTTCTTCTCAGGTGCTCCTCAGCATGCAGCTTCAGCCCTCCAAGCCTGCTTGGAGCCCCTGCAATAAACAAAGTGGTAGACACAGCCTGAGATACTGCCCAATTCCCATTTCTTCTTTCTTTACCTTAGCGGCTCACCTGACCCACCTGTGGCACTTACAGGCACCCACATTGAGGCTCCAATGCCATTTGGAAAATACAACCAGACAGGGGTGCTTCTATTTTCACCAAGCTTACACCACTTGAATAAAACGCTGCTTCAGCCCACTTGTCATTGCTCTTCATGCTTGAGTCAACACCATTGATTTAGGAGATGATATTCATCTGCTGCAGAAAGATGCACATGTCCAGATGGTCACTGTTGCATCTCTCATGACTTTGTCATACATGCCGTCAGCTGCAGAGAGACTGAAATGAAACAGAGCTCACTGGCACCAAAACCTGATGGCAAAAGCAGGCTACAAAAGGCTGATGAATACTCTTTCCTTTACTATAGAAACCCCTTTTCAGTTCCTGAACACCCAAAGAAGGAAACGTGTTCCTTCTCAACAGTTCCTCCCTGTATTTGCTCATCTGAATTACCTGCAGCAGCTGCTCCTCAAGAACTACTCTCCTGAGCCATACCCTGCATTTTGCAGCAACTCTTATCTTCTCAGAGATACTGGGCTCTGCTACAAGGCCACCACAGAGATGAATTTACGATGTTTATAATCTATTAGCAGCCTACAGCAAGCATCACAGGTTCTAGAAACAGCGTGGTACTCTCCAAATAAACAGAAAAGGCAATAAACCATCCCATACTGTGAAAGATACATTTTTTTTTAATGTAATTTCCTTGACAAATGTTAGGACTCTACGTAAAAGTGCACACAAAATGGACACCCTGATCTCTGCTTGATAATCTCACCGTTGGTCCTGCTAAGAGAAATCATAACAGCTGCTTACACGTTTGCTAACCTGTGTAAGACTAAAAGTAATGATAGTGTTATAAAATTGTTATTCTGGAATCACAGAATGGTTGCGGTTGGAAGGGATGCTAAAAATTCTCTAGTTCCAATTCCCCTGTCATGGTCAGGGACACTTTCCACAAGACCAGGTTGCTCAAAGTCCCATCCAACTGCTAGGGATGGGGCAGCCACTGTTTCTTTGGGCAACCTGTTGAGTGTCTCATAGCCCTCATAGAAGAGTTTTTTCCTAATGTGTAATCTAAATTTCTTCTCTATTCATTTAAAGCCATTACATTTTGTCCTACCACTACTTGCCCTAAAGGTAAGAAGTCCCTTTCCAGCTTCCTTGTAGGCCTCATTAGGTACTAGAAGATTGCTCTAAGGTGTCCCCTGAACCTTCTTTTCTCCATGTTGAACAAGCCCAACTCTCACAGCCTGTCTTTCTAGGACAGGGTCTCCAGTTCTCTGACCATATTTGTAGACCTCCTGTAGACTTGCTTTAGCAGGTCCATGTTCAATATTTCAGGGCCTCGAAGCTGAACACAACATGCTGTTGATATATGCAACACAGCCAGGCCTGGTGAGAGCCTACCTTAAAACAGCCATTGGTGACAAATTTTTAAGAGTAAGCTTTTCCACTGCATTTACTTGAGCTTATATTTTGTGTTGCTCGGAAACTGCAGTTACTTTGCTGTTGATTGAGCATCTACGAGTGATAAAGTATAGCTAGTTTATCACCTCAGCATCCATCAGTTTCCTGAAACAACATATGACACAAATTTCAAATTTAGAGATGGCTTCATAGTGAACTTGATTAAAATCAAGATCCCTTGCTTGGCCTGCATGCAGCATGCTACCTCCAACTGCAATAAGTAATTTCTGTGCAATGAGACTGGCAAAAACCTTGAAGGAGGAGGGCTGCTCCATGCAGACAGAAAGACTTGTCCCTGTGGCATGCAACCTGGCTGCCTACATTCCAGTCTGTGGCCAACAGAGACAGATTTAAAATTACATACCAACCACTTAGTTACTTAGTGATAATTAATGCTAGATAAAAAACTTCAGGGGACAAACTATCTTACACAGACATGAGACTTAGTGATGATTGTGGAAGCTGTGGTACCAGCTAGCAGTTTATCTCTTCCTCTAACTCTATTCAGTAAACTCAGTCTTACCAAATGTCAGAAGAAATTTCACAAAGGCGGCAAAGCAGAAGATACGCTTTCTTGCATAATTCCAGGCACCGTCCATTTCTTGCATTTACTTTAATAACAGGAAATATACATTGTGAGTGAATTATGAGGAATAAGTCTGACCAAGTGTTTCCAACTATGAAGGTATAGAGATGTTGGAAAAAATTGCAACACTTTTTCCTTCCAAATATATTAGTACCTGTCACTATCCAAACATTTATCACTTATATTACAGACTTTCCATCAAAAAACAATTAGGGTGTGTCGTGGTTTAAGCCTCTCAGCAGCGCAGTTTGCTCACTCACTCCCCCCTCTTTCTTCCCCCCAGCTCCAGGAGGGATGGAAAGGAGAATTGAAAGAATGCAACTCCCACAGGTTGAGATAAGAACAGTTTAGTAACTAAGGTATAACACAAACCACT
>JANRGW010017847.1:0-12386 GCA_024733675.1 Psilopsiagon aymara
AAGCGCGGCGGGCAGCCCGCGGCAAACGCAGACGCGATGTGCCCGGTGCGGCAGCCGCGATCCAGGCCCGGTCCCGTCCCGCCGCTCACCAGCTCGGGCACTCGAAGAGCGAGAGGCCTCCGCCGCCGGCGGGGTTCGCGTTCGCCGCCATCTTGTGTCTGCCCCATTCAGGCGCGCCCGGGGCACGACGGGAGGCGGGAGGAGAGGCGCGAGCCCAGCGTGCACCGCGCGGGGGGCGGTGCTGAGGGAACGGGAGCGGGAGCGGGAACGGGAACGGGACCGGGACCGGGAGCGGGAGCGGGAATGGGAACGGCTCCGGGTCTCAGTGTGCAGCGAACGACCGAGAACCAGGGCTGCGAGTGACGCGGGCGACGTGCTGGTGACAGCGGAGTGCTCAGGGACGGGGTGGACGGGGCCTGGAGCACCCTGTTCTAATGGAAGGTGTCCCTGCTCGGGGCACGGGTCGGAGCTTTAAGGTCCCTTCCAACCCAAACCATTCCTGGATTCTGTGATCAGTCACATCTCTCCAGTGTCCCCAAGGAGAGCCCTTTCACAGAGGCCTCAGCCACAGCATCCCTTGGCTGGCTCCCACAGCCAGCACCAGCCTTTCCAGAGCCAGTTCCCGGCAGCTCCGAGTGGTAGCAAACACATCCGAGAGCCAGGGGGTGCCAGGATGCAGCAGCAGCCATGGCAGTTGTGGTGGTTCATGCTCAGGAGCACAGCCAAGACTGCTGTTAAAAATAGGTCCTGCAGCAGCTCCACTGCAAAGTTCAGCGATGGAAAGAAAGGAGAAAGCAAGGAAGCAATTACAGCCATGCCGAGTCTAGCGAGCTGGACTGGTGTCTTCAATGCCAGTGTTCAGAGGACCAAAACAGGCAGAGTTAGGATGGATCCTATAAACACTGTACCCAGGCTCCCTTTAAGATAAGCATGTCAATTTGTATGTGGAGGTGAGACATGCAGAGGACTGCAGCAGGCAGTACACAAAGGCCCAGGCTCTATAAGGAGCAGAACCACACACTGGTTCCTTGCTTTCGAGCCTGGTTTTACCTTACAGGCTCAGCAAAGACTTCAAGTTGCAGCAACAGGCAAACAGTCAAAGCTGACCCAACACTGATGTAGGCATCGGAGTCATTTTTCTGCCATCAGCTGTTGCAAAGGGCTCTGCAGAGTGTGTGTGTCCAAGTGAAAGCAATTCACTAGTTTCATTCTTCAGAATCAGAGAGCACAGAACTGAAGCTGGAGGAGAGACTGCAGTAACAGATGTAAAGTCTTCTACCCTGCTTACAGGGGGAACCACAAACCAGTGCCAATGTCCCAACTGCAAGAGAAAGAAGCTCCAAGATAGACTTTTAAAAGTGTTTATTGATGGTTATTCAATGGAATGACGGCGCAATAGTGCAAACCACTGTGGAAATGGGAGAACACACTCCCTTCCCAGCATTCACATTTACTTTATTATACAGGAGACATGGAATAAGGATTAAATACAAAATGGGTCAGTATGCTGCATTTACCACACTCCATTGGGCTTTGGACAGATTAGTGGTTCCCTCAGTGCATGTCAGCTCAGAGCTACGTTGAAGGGTGAGTGGCTGCTAGATCCTGTCCAGCTCAAGTGGCAAGACAGCTGGAACCAGCAATCCTTTCAATTGCACACACATCCTCAGCCTGAAAACCACCGCACTTCATTCAGTTTCTGCACTTTCTGTTTCATAAACAGTGGAAAATACCAGATGTTCACAAGCCACACATAGTATTTACTAGTGCACGACAAGTGAGCTTCAAGAGCACTTCTTCAGAAGCAGGATTTCAGCTAATACTCATCTATCCTCTAACCTCAGGTGCCCACTCCCTCATCTTTGAGTGATTTTCTCCTTGGAAGCTTCTAAAACCACTTAGTGAACAGCTAAAACTTTATATTTCTAGTGCTTGAGACTCCGCATTTATTTGTCCAGCAATAAACCACCAGCTAGCTTCTACACTGCAGTGTTAGAATACAAGTCAAAGACGACCCTGTCCTCATATGATGCATTTTGGAAAAGAACCACCCCAACCACGCTCAAAAAATTCACCACCACTATTACAAGTCTTGAGGAGGCACTGACTAGCACCCACTGGTTCCAGCTATCACCCATGCATAGTTCTTGCCTTTCCAATCTCTAACAACACCTCTTGAAGAGAATCTAGAACCACAGCCACTTGGAGACTGATACAACACATGGGGCAGATCCTGGAGATTTCAGAAACTGCTGGATTAAGGTGATGTGAATTGGTGTTGTGCCATCTTTGACTGTCATTCTTATTCCAGTCCAACAAACTTACCTATACATATAAAATGTTAATGTTGTGCCACTCATCAACAACAAGACATCTCCAATTATCAATCACACTTCAGCATACAGTTGGGACAGGGAATAATACATTACAGAAAGCAAACCCACAAGATTTTAGTTACATAAATCAATATAATTTGTATATAAACCGATAAATACCGTCTCCATGGCTCACTAATTCCAAATACTAGTTATCTGCACATTAGTTGCTAATATCTATTACTAGAAGTAGTTCCAGCTTGTGCTCTCTCAGGGTGGTCAATTTGAGACTTGTCAGCCTGTTCGCTCTGAGGGGTGGGGGAAGAAATCTCGGCAATGAGATTAGGTTCCATGGGAAGATTTCATCCAGATAATGAATCCTATGATTATAGAAGTCACAGCAAGCCCAAGAATCAGGATACAGATCTTCTTACGGGATTTCTTCTAATAAAGGGAAAAAAAAAAAAGGCACTGACACCAGAAGCAGATGACAAGAGGAAAAAGCAGGCCTACCAGTTAATGGTACTAACTTGGGTGATCTGGAGCACAAGATGCCCGTGCTTACTCAAGAGCAGTAACCACTGTAGTCTGAACACTTTTACGTAGTCCTTAAACTGCATGATCCTACAGATAAATGCTTTAGTTTTAGGAGGACGTGGTCTGAGGGATGCAGTTAAGTCAGAATGTGACAAGTTCTGCTTCTCTTAAGGAAAATGCAAGCTTTACTGCACGCTGGCTACAAAAAGGGAACGTGACATCACCTACCACTTTTCATCCTAATAGACAAGACTACAGCTTCAAAAGAAAGCCAAACGTCTTCAGTACTTTTCTCATACAGTCTTCTGGTCACTTGGGGTTGGTGTAGAAACAGTATTGCATTTCTACAGTTTAAAATCACAGAGTCACAGAGTGGTTTGGGTTGTCTGGTGTGCTGCAAACCTCTGTATGTGTCTTGCTATGCCTGTTCTATTACTGCTTAACTATCCACTGACAATACTGCAAGCCTACAGAATTTACCTGATAATAGGCAGCTCTCTGTAACTGCTCACTGGCTCTTTCCACATGGACTTCTGCACTTTCCACATTTGCCTCTATGCTATCTATGGAAAAACAAAGAAATCAGTGTAAAACATTTCAGAGCTTCAGTGTTTAAAAAAATAAATCAGAAATGCAATCCTTTTTAGACAAAATACTAGAAAATTTAATCTACGTAGGCAAAACATGTCATTGAACTAAGAAAAGACTTCCCATTACCCAAACACACTTACCAATCATATCTCCTTGGTCATGAATCATCATGGCTAAATCCTTAAATATCTGATTGACATCCAAAATGTCTGCCTGAAGATAACAGTTTAACAAGTTACAACAAACACTGGTTCCAATGTTTCTAAGCCTCATTCTTAGTACCTCTTCTGAGCACTGCTCAAAGTGTCAGAAGAGATGCCATCATTCACTGACTGAGGCGACTTGATGCTGCTATCTGTGAAAGCTGGGATTAACATAGGAGCCTACAATAGTCCTGCCACTGCATGTTTGTTTCATCCCACTAGCAATGAGCACAGTATGGAACTGAGATGAACACTGTACCATGAGTTGCTCCTACCATCTGAAGGACCCTCAGTCAACACAGAAGGAAAATATACCTATTCTCCTTCAACAGGAGCAGGGAGATTGATCTTGGCATCAATCCTCTTTACAAGGAATCCTGTTCCTAAACTTTCAGATCTCCTCAGCCCATCCCATTAGTTAGCACTGCACGACTTCTTTGGTTTATCTCCCAGTATTGTTAACTATGCAGGATCTACTGGTCACCTCTAATTGCCTGATAGCTGTTTCTCTTTCTTTAATGAGTTCAAGGTCCTGTTCAGTTATTGCCATATCTTCTTCCTGAGACTGCATTTGATTCCAATCTTCACCACTGGAAAGAGATGGAAAGCAATTACAACCCTTTCTCTGTGTATAAGGACTTCCACCCTCCCTTTGTAGGAAAGCAACAACAAGTTGAAACTTGAAAGGTTTCCTACAGAACAACCCCCAGGTTCCTGGTTCTGCAACTGTATAGAGACAGCACTCATTTGTGACAACATTTACAGAGGGATGGGACATGTAAGCTAGGTCTCTTATAAAGGATTTATACAGAGAAGGCCAGCAGATTTCATCCCAGTTTTCTCAAACACACATAGAGCAGAAACTGGCACAGTGAGCACAGAAGCTTCTGGAGTGTCCCAGGTTCTCTTTACCACGTTGTAGAGTTGATACAACATTTTACAAACTTAGCTATCTACTTCGACCGACACTGTTACTGTCTGAAAGGTGACTATTTCCCTCAGGGCAGTAATCACACAGTCTACATTTAAGGAGGATAAAATCCTGTTGTGTGCAGTTAATTTTGTTCGTTGTATATTACAAGAGCTGTAATAACTGCATTTCAAATCTTTCTGCTTTGCATTCAGTTAGCAGAGCCTGGCCCAAGTTACACTGACATATCTTGCCTCAAAACTTCAGTTATTTGGGTAGTTAAAAGTATAACATCAAAGGGACAAGAAGTTGTTACCTATCAAATGAAACAAGCTGCTCTTCTCTAAACCGCTCATCTGCCTGGAAGAGATAAAGGAGTTGTGAGTCTCACAGACTACCAAGTCCCCTTGTAAAATCAACAGGAGTATCTTGAAAACAAAGGCA
The DNA here is from genome assembly GCA_024733675.1 of Psilopsiagon aymara. NCBI lineage: Eukaryota > Metazoa > Chordata > Aves > Psittaciformes > Psittacidae > Psilopsiagon > Psilopsiagon aymara. Next base: position 5,001 of record JANRGW010017847.1, read on the forward strand.
TAAACTGTCCAGGGAGTTCTCCAAGAATGCCACTGTCCCTTTAGCTTCCAGGTTAAAGTTAGTTAACATTAGATCTCAACTCATCCTTACATTTAGCTTTTAAATTCAGATTATCTCCACAAATCAGAGGCAATGTGCAACTGGAAGCAGCGAGTCCCTTTACTCAGATGTTGTTGTTTGCCACGTCCTTTCTCAACATGTAGCAGAAGATTTAGAGCATAATCCAAAGGGTAAATGTGTTCCCTCCTGGAAATTCGGAATGCACACCTAACAAAGCCCCAAGGCAAGGGGAAAGAAATGCTTTCACTGGCCTTTTTATTATGAGTTCTTAGTAGCTACAGGGATTTGTGAAAACATAACAGGGAGAAGGTTTGAACGTACACTGGAGCTCGTAGTGAGACAGAAGCTTTAAGAAAATAAAGAAACATAGTGCAAGACTTAAAGTGTAATTTAAGATGTGGAAAGCTTCCAAATGACCTCTTAAATGTTATAATCTAGGGCTGAGATCAGGCAAAAAGAAAGCCTGCAATACTTTGCTATTAACTGTGACTGTGCATCTCATCCTCCACAACATTTGTAACTACCAGGATTCCTTCCCTCCTCTACTAACTTTGACAAAGGGTACACTGAAACAAGTGCCTACTTACATCATCTTAAATGACAAAACTGATGCACTGAAGCCTCAGCTGCACTTGGCAACGTGTCTGTAGACAGCTATGAAGTTGGTACAAGATGGTGAAGTACAACATCACTCAGAAGACTTCACTTTCTCAGTACAGAATTCCTACAAATACTTACAGAGATGCGGGAGCCAGCTCTTGCCCTTGCTACAGTCTCTTTTTCCTTCTCTGACACTCGCCTCTGGACTGCTTGGAAGTTATTTAAGGCCGCGGAGAAGTCATTCATTAAACGTTCTTTCTGAAGTCTCTGCTGGCGCTAAAGAATTGACACAAGAAGAAGCATTCAGATACTCCCATTCATGATAACGGAACTGTCAGTCTTCATAAACATCATAACAACAAATGCTGACACTCAAAGTGTCCTTTGGTTTCAGCATTTTGGGGCACTGGAGAGAACAAAAAGCCTGTCATATTTTAACTGGCTGTACCAAATGCTCTACGCCTTACCTGGTGCAGAATAGTTCTGTGTAATAAGGTTCTCTGCTTCAACCTAGCTTGAATTCTGAAGTAGAAGTATTCTACACCATTACTTTTATTCAGACCACAACCCAGCAATCTACCACGCTTAATAACACAACTTTTGGACCTACAATGCCTTTACCACCCACTCCTCTACTTAGCCAACCTGGTCGTATTTAATTTTCTCTTGTCCGGGTAAGACATCCCCCTTAACTTTCTTACAAATATAGTAAGCCCCACACTTCCAGGATTAATGACAACACCATGACCACAGTTTCATAAGCCATCTCTTCCAGGCATGCCGTGCTGTTATTTGATCAGAGAACATCCTTAGTCCCAATAACCATTTCAGTTTAGCTGTTCTCCAAATACATTACTTGCAATACCCTGTTTCATCCTCATTTTACAGTATCAACTTATTTAGCCTCTACAGGATGTCTCCTTCGAGTGTGTGACATCCCAGTTAAGGGGAAACTAGAAGTTGTGAAAAAGCTTGTCCCAAAGGACACTCTACACTCCAGTCAGCTCTTATGTTTTCCATTAGAGAGATTCCCAATGGCTGTCTCAGCTTGCAGCTTTCCAGTATTGGAATCGTTCAATGAGTTTGTATCAATTCAACAGCAATTTCAAGGAAATAAATGTTTTCAATTATTTATTTTTCCTATTCTAAGCCACTACAGCAGCCTCAGAATACACTGCAGCTTATCTGAGCTGTCTGGAAGCAACAGCCCTTCTGCCAGAGGAGATCCTCAGCGTGCTGATGCCAGCTCCTGCAGATTTTGACTGGATTGCTCCCACAAGCTTCATTAGGCTTCAAAAGTCACTGCTGCATTTAGTGCTATGCACGTGATGGGAATTGATTCACCAGGGGAGATTAACTGAAAAATAACTGCTGAACAAACAGGCAAACCATGGCCATGCTTACAAATAGCATATAAACCTTTAAATACAGACTAAGACAACATCTGCTGACCCATATCCACAGATCATCCCACAACAGTTATCACAAAGCATGGCAGTGATTTAAAACAGAGCAGGAAAATGCCAACAGCAGAAGATTGTCCCTTTCCTTTCCCACAGGCAAGGGGAACTCGAAGGACCACTTGGCAAGAGGCAGAGTCTTAATGCCTCGCTGTATTTTGCTGTATTCAAATATGAGCAAGGTGAGTCAGCTTCTCCCCCCAAACGAATCACATGCAGGGGAAGGCTTTTTGGCATGATCACATTTCACACTGACACGCGGTTTGCGAGGAGTTCTTATCCTAAAACAATGCTCGCATCACCAGGCACCTTGTGACAGGTTTATTTTTCAGATATGTAGCCAGAAAGACATGCTCAGCTCTTCCCAAACATTTAGGGCTTCTTATTCTCATGTAAGTTTTATATCTATTTGCCACTGGGAAATACTGTTTTCCCAGTGTCATATAAGCAGCTGGGATGTACCCAGTTTGTTTCCCTACTTCAACACCATTCTTCATTGCGAAAGGCGGCCGCCGCTTCAGCTGTGCCAATTCAAGCTTTGTGAGGCTGTGCTCCAAGCTGGTTTCATGAAATGAGTGCTTTAAAAGTAGATCCAGCCAAATTCTGTATGCTGACCTGTTCAGAAGCAGACAGAGGAAGTGGTAAAGACCCCAACTCCTTTAGGTATTCATTGGTCTCTTTGGCAAGGCAGTTTGCAGAATGCTGTAGCTGTTGTCTGAAAGAGAAGTTCAAAAGTAGTTACACAAGCTTCTACCTAAAAAGCAGTCTCTGACCATTTCAGTTTCCAGAATGATGACTGAGTAGGGGCCCCGAGATCACGCATCTTTACGGTGGGGTTTTCCGCTGTCATCCTAATGGATGAGATGTACTTCTAGCTTTTACCATCAACTTGACGCTGGACTATGCTTATAAAAAGATTCAAAGTTCTGTGCTCCCTGCTAACTGGTGTAATTCAGTAGTTTTAAAAAGATACGTTTCTCCAATGGCATAAGAGAGAGAAATTCAAGGGAGAGACAACTTTATTCAGTGAACATAATCAGTCTTTCAGAGTGAACTGGTGGTACAGTTGGCAACTAACTGTTCAGCTGACAATCACCATTGGTTCATGGACATTTGATAAAAGTACAGACTGGGACATACTAAATTCTTACATTTATGTGAAAATTGGTGGTCAGAGAGGAATGATCCAGCTTCTGCTTTGGGAAATGCAGGGCTTTCCCTTGAGCCTTTATGTTTTCCAACAATTCCAACAGCTGCAATTCACAGCTATTGTTGCACAGGATCTGGTGCAGCAGCACTTTCCTTTCTACCACATTACAGAGAGACACTAGCGCCACTGATGTACAAGACGATGTCTTGGCATTACCTTCAAAGATGCAGTTTATGAGAAACAGTGTTTCCCAGAGAACAGAACCACCCATTGTATTTCGCAGCCATAAGCATAAAACCCAAAACTGCAAACCAGAAGACACAAAATACTAAATCAAGAACCAATCTTTTAGCATTCAACAGATACAAGTGAGTGAAAGTCACCCATTACAGCCCAAAAACCACACAAATCAAAGTATTCAGGCTGCATTATTGTACAAGTTGACCTGCAGTATGTGAGCTGAACAAACCACCCCTGCATCTTTGTATGCAATTTGTATGGCAGCTGATGCTCTGTGGAGTGCAACTGCTCTCACCCAGAAGAGGGCCTTTTTGACAACAAAATTACATGTTTGGTCACTAGTGATTAGTTCTTCAGTCTGATTCAATTCAGGCTGGGTCAACCGAGCAGCAGCTCAAGCAAACAAATCCTTTTCTCTCCCAACTGGGCTGACCTCATCCTTCAAATGTAGCATATGAACTTATCCAAAAACCAGCTGTTATAAAAGACGGGGAAGTTGCGTACTCCAAGATCGGAGGTACAGTCACATGAAGAGATAACGGAAGAACTTTCAAGTTTCCTTTTATAACTCCAGAAATTATTCTTCTCACCACCTGCTATTTACGCTTTACAAAACTGAGAAGATGCACAGACATACAGTCTCCCTGTTCGGCCTCTGTAGGAGTCAGTCTGGATTATGCCTGTTTAATGTCTCCTCTACTGTCCCCCCACTGACGTATTCTGCTTCTGAAAGTACATGTGCCATTTTGGCTGCCACATAAGATTGCTAAACTTTGTAATGCCTAAATCCATCTGTACTACAGCTTCTTTTTCAACTATCAGGGGTCTGCCGTTTTACTTTGTTGCTCTTTTGTGAGGACCAAGTACCTAGGATGGCATTAATTTCATCTACACCACAAGAAAAGCTACTATGGCAATTCCTCAAGAGTACAGCTAATGCATGGCTGATGTACTAGTACCCTTTTAAAATAAGCTACACCGTTTCTAACCACTGTTATCCACCAGTTTTGAATGGCTTCTCCAGAGTCCTGAAGGAACGCCTTAATTCATCTAGTAAAGTACTTCATCTAGTAGACATCTAGTTATGTTTGGTTTGTAGGACTTTATAAAACCTATCAAATAAAGCATCTTCCCAAAGCAAGTAACCCAGCTCCTCTAAGAATACAAACAGAAATGGAAGAGAACCTACACAAGTGTTAGCTTATTTAATACTTACAAGTTCTCCTGAAGCTTACTGGAATCCTGCTTGGTTCCCAACTGGCTCATCAAATTCCTTATTTGCGCAGCTGAAGATAAAGAGATCATATGATGAGTTAGTAAGACAAGTTCTAGTGTATTTTATTGCTTCTTCAATGTATTCTTCTAGCTTTTCCTATAGGGCTTCTCTCAATGTTTGACTTAACTTACAGTGGTATGACAGCGCTCATGTTCTTTGCTTTAAATGCAGAGTGTATTTTACACATCCTCATTTAGACACAATCCAGCCTAACAGATTAACTTTCAGATAAGAAAGTGATAGTGAGCCACACGACCCCTGAAGACAAATCTGCGGGGCTAAAACCTTGTGCATTCATCTTCCTATCAGTTAAACTATATCTGAATTTGTCTACTCCTAATAGCCCAAACCTTCCACAACACAGACACAAATAATCTTTCAAGAACAGCAGATAGCACTGATGCACTTCATGGTCAGTTTGCGTCACACTGACATCACGTGGTAGTGAGAAGAGATGTTCCAGCCCTCTTTCTCCCCTGCCTCCTATGTTTTTCCACTGTTTTCATTGTGTAGGCACTGGTGATCATGCAAACGCACAATGAACCACATCAAACCATTATGTACCTGAAAAGCAAATACCAAGTTCTCTCCCCATTCCCTTTTCCATAGAAGATTACTGTTTTTGACAGCTTAACAAACTGATCTGCTTTATTCTGTGGCTGCACGATGTTTAGCATTACTAAGAACGCTGGGCACAGCACTTGTGACAGCAGTACGAGGTTCCATGAGCACAAATCAATCATGAAATCATGCTACCCCACCAGCACTGAAAGAGGCAAAGCTGAGGAGGTGCAGCTCATCACAGAAAAGGCAGCAGAACTGAACTGAAACACCCCATGAGTTTAATAACCCAGTGATATCATACTGGTGTGATTCCTGTTTTCAGCCTGGAGTAAGCCACCACAGTTGGCTAAAGGTGTTGCTGAAGAAAATCACATTCGTACGATGGCCGCTTTTAAAGTGATGGCTGATGGCTTGTAACGGTGCCAGCTCAGGAAGGCTGCAACTTGGTTTAATCAGTAAATAGGCATGAATTCCAGCTTTGCACCCAGCGAGAGGTTTTCACTGAGAATTCTAGACTTGTGTTAGCTCACACAATGAGGGGTTGTTCAGCAACTCGTACACGGAGCTGAGGATGCTGTCCAGCAGCAAGACCACAGCTCTGTCACCCACAGCAGAGTCAGAATAGTCCATCTGTCCATTTAACTTGACTCAGGCACACAGACCATGCCCCGTGTACAGGCATCACTTTGCATATGGTATTTGCACTACAATGTCGAGGTACTCAGGGATGCATTCTTCCCTCCACTGGGGAAGATGCTTGCGTGAGTCCCATTTCCATGCCAGGCACTGGGCTTTCTGCCCTGGTCTAAACCAGGTTCAGCAGTTCACTGTGTTTAGCCTATCTCAGCCAACTGCAATGCATGAATTACTGAGCAAAATGAGAACAAAGTGTCTGGGAGGCCAAAGGATGGGGCTGGAGCTCTTCACCTTTATTCTCTGGACTGCTGGTATATGTATCAACAGAAACAGCTCCCACAGTGACCAGCTTTCAGTCTCCATATCCTTTCAGTTTCAGCCTCTAAAGCCTTCCACATACTGACTATTCTACACTTAAGATCACTTTAAGCATTTCAGCCTCTGCTCTAGGTGCTCAGTTCATGCAACTGTCTTGCAAGCAACAGTTTTTCCTGCTCAGGTCACCAGTGTCCTGTGTGTGAAATGCTAACTCTAGAGTTTCCCAAAAGGAATGCCCATTGTTTGCTTCCTGTTTTCCTGACAGGGAACGAAAGGAAAAGTGAGGACAGGCTTAAGGCTTCAGCATCTCCTCCTAGGCTTGAATGGAAAGCTTTTATAAAACATGCAATAAAGTAAATTACCGTAACATTAAGTCAGATGTTGTGTGCTCCCACCCACCCTGATAAAAGCCCAATGGCCATTTGTTTTGAGTGAGGCGGGCAAAGCACTGAGATGGGGCAGCTGCTGGTCATGAGACAGCGGAAACCTGTCCTGTGAGAAAGAGAAGCTGAAGCACTCAGAAGGCGGTTGTGGAAGTCCCATGGAAGGGAAAGTCTCCAGACTGACAGTGGTATTTGATGGGCTTAGAAACAACTCCATGAGCAGCCATGCCTATACCAAGAGGAAATGACCATGACTGAGCAAAAGCAAAGCAGTTTCAGCAACACGATCAGTGCTCTACAATCGAATTGGAGGAGTCAACTTTGAGAAGAACCAACATCTTAACTCACCTCACCCGTAAAACACATGGGTACTTGGCCAGTTAATGCCCTTTTTAGCAAAGGCAGTCTCTTTAGGAAGGGGTTATGTCAAACACTCTTTCGGAGGTGACTAATTTAGTAAGCAACATTTCAGCGATCAGTAGGATTTTAACCGTTAGCTCCCAATAGCCAGAACTTTCCCTAATGACAACCGTATGACCAAGAAACTGCAGCACCATTTACTGCACCACAGTCTGCTCAGCAGAACGCTTCCTTGCAGGATTTAACCTGCCAGAGAGGAGACTGAGAGGAGCTCTGGGGCAGAAGCTCTTCCCTGTGAGGGTGCTGAGCGCTAGCACAGGGTGCCCAGAGAAGCTGTGG
>JANRGW010017849.1:0-23345 GCA_024733675.1 Psilopsiagon aymara
ACAGAGGTGAGGCTGACTGGTCTGTAGTTCCCCGCCTCATCTGTTTTCCCCTTCTTGAAAATGGGGGTTATATTTCCTTTTTCCAGTCATCAGGAACTTCACCTGACTGCCATGATTTTTCAAATATGATGGACAGTGACTTAGCAACTTCATTTGCCAGCTTCTTCTGTACCCGTGGATGGATTTCATCAGGTCCCATGGACTTGTGTACGTTCAGGTTCCTAAGATGGTCGCAAACCAGACCCTCTCCTACAGTGGGCCCACAGTCTTCGTTCTCACTGTTCCTGCATCTGCCTTCCAAGACTTGGGTGGTGTGGTCAGAGAATTTGCCGGTAAAGACTGAGGCAAAGAAGTCATTAAGAACCTCAGTCTTCTCCAAATCCAGGGTGTCCAGTTCTCCCGATAGCTTCTGGAGAGGGCCCACGTTGTCCCTAGCCTGTCTTTTATTTGCAATGCACCTATGGAATCCTTTTCTGTTATCCTTAACATTGCTATCCAAGTTTAATTCTAAGTGTGCCTTAGCTTTCCTAACCTGGTCCCTAGATTCCCAGACAGCATCCCTGTATTCTCAGCTGTCTGCATTCAGAAGTAGCTCTAATTCAAGCTCCAGCTTCATATTTAGTCCAAACAAACAGAAAATGCAGGTAAATTCAACTTTGAATATCAGGCCACCTAAAATTTTTTCACTCATTGGAAAATTTCAGATTTTTATATATAAAAATATACTGATGTTAATATTTGCCTTCCACATGCTGACTTTAATACTTAAACTGTAACTCTAAAACTCGAGTTTTTGACATTACACCAGCTACTTAGAAAAGTAATGAGATAAATGATTATTTGGCACTATCCACAATTCTGCTGGTCTATCAGCAAAACTCAGGACTTCAGAAATGGAACATTTAAATCTTTTTAATTCCAACATTAACACCCAGGTCTTATAATTATCCTCAAAATATTAACAACACAACACACTTCAAAGATGTTAAAGTTTCATGAAGGACTCATTATACTTTGAGCATTTGGTAACATGGTACTTGAAATTGTAGAAGTGCCATTGAAGTGCAGAAAAACATCTTTGTAGCGGCCACTCTATCAAAAGTGAAAAATGCTGTCAAGCGCAGTTTGGATGAGCAGACTGCTTGGTTAAGGAATATGATTTCTCACAACAGCTGATGCAAGGGGTTTCCGCTTGACCAATATGCTTGCAAGTTTTCTGAAACAGCAAAAGGCTGAGTGAATGTATCTAACTGCAAATAGGGCAGGCACATATCATACTGTCTTCCATTCACTGACTTCAATTTTGTTTTCCTTTCAGGTCTTAAGAAAATCAGAGCTGACAATCTCAATTACATATATTCAAGAGTCTGAAGACAACAAAATGAAAAAACATAGCCAAGGAAATAGTGTTCAGATTCGGATGTGAACTGAATTTATGGTATGTTTCAGATTCAGAATAGGGCCACACATTCCTGTGTGGGTACCAAGTTCTGGAGAAGGCATCGGTATTTCTGACAGCAACAATTCCACTATTTTCTGAATGGCTGCTCCCATGCATTTCTTGGGGGACAAAAAAATGCATCAAAAAGCCTCAAAAAATTAAACTGCTCTAAGTCCAATTTTCTCCGATTGAGCTATCTGAAGAATTTACACTTCACTAGGGAAGAACAGTCACCTTGTGTTAAGCAGCCATTTCAAATTAGTGTTTGAAAGAACAGAAAATAAGCCAATCATGTAGGTTTATGGATGGTAAAAAAATTAAAAAAAAAAATAAATATAGAGCAGGAACAGTATGACTTTGTAACTACATTTGTTGCCACCAAAATAAGCATTTTTCCTATTTCAATACCTGATAAACTTTCAAGCTACAAATGATCTATGCAGAATGGCATCTTTAACCCAGCTGTTATATAAAGTAGTTTAACAGCCAAATAGATCTATATGTATAGCTGTGAATTTTCTAACACACTTGCTGCTTTTAGACATGGAAAGAATAAAGTTAAATTATTGTAGCTGAACTCCATGGCTTTCAGTAGTGTTTATAAATCAAAATCTTTTATTCTGAGAGATGAGGAAAATACATACTGTAAATGAAACCTTCTGTTGTCTTTTTGAAACTCTCCTCCTTATTAGAACTAAGCCCTTTATTCATAGGTGTAAGTTTATTTCGGAAATTATGAATTTAGGGTAATGCATCATTTTTTTAATAGCAGTTCAGCATTGACCTTTCTATTGATATCTGTGATCTGGATTTCAATACAGCGTACCCAAGAACAAGGGGTTATTTTTTGTTTTGTTTGAGGGTTTTATTCAGTTTTGGTTGCTTTGTTGGATTTAGGGTTTGTTCTTTTTGCACACAGAAATAAATTGCTTTTAGCTAGTGGCTCAATATTATGGTTTGTGGTAATCATAATAGAAAAAATGTTGCACTTTTTGCAAGAGCATTAAAAATAAAATCAGAGGCTATATCTGCTTCGGTACTGATTTTTAAATATGGAAAGGTATCTGCCTCCTTTAAAATTGTAGATTCAAGCTGTAAATGTATATTAAAAAAACTATCAGCAAGTAAGAAGGCCAAGTGACTTGAATACCAAGACAGCAGATTTGATATTAAGACGTCTCTTTTGAAAAGGTTTGTCCTGCTTCAGTACCACACTACACATAGTTTAAGGTAGAAAATTAAACTTGACACAAGAAGTTCGTTATACACATCTGATGAAAGTTTGTGAGAGCTCTCCTGCATTTTTTGGTCTTGCCATCTGAGCCAGAGGTGCATGCTTGTCTGCGGGAAGACCTCAGCTACAAGCAGCCACGGACACTACCCAGGAGCACATGGAATATATTTGTTGGCACAAAAGGCACACACATACTCTTTCAGTGAGAGAAACTGAATCTGCTTGTGACATCTGGATAAAGGGAAGTAGTCTTAATTAATTCTGTCCTTTCACTTCATACTAAAACCAACAAATATTAAGCCAGAAAAAAGTGTAACTACTAAGGCATCCACTAAGGTACCAGCAATATTAAAAGAACATGCTGATCATGTAGTATTTCTAAAGGACTGTAAGTATGTGATTGTACTTGACAAGTCCAATCGCACATTTGCAGCTGTGTAATTTTCAATTCTAATAATCATGTTCAAACCCTATGATCCATTGTTACACAACCAAACAAAAATAAAACATCTACTGTTTTTTTAAAAAGTTTGATACAATTGTCTTACTACATTGCCAAGGTATTGTAAATAAAAATTTAGTGATTATTGTAACAGCATAGTAAAAAATAGCTTCTCCTCATCTTATTTCAGGGAAGAACAAGGTGGTATCCACACACTCAGAAACAGTAATAATATATTTTAAACATTGAATTAGAATTTAATTAGTATTTCATCAAAACATTTCCTAGTAACTTTTGAATGGCTGAATTGCCTTTAGAGTAATTTTTTTAATTCTGTAGTGTGGACACAGTAAAGAAAGCAGCGAGATCCTTGTATGTTAAGACAGCTGGAGAATACCATAAAATTAGACACAGATTTTCTGCAGAATGATGCAACTGAGTTTCGTGAAATTTATATTCCATATCAAATTATTATTTCTTTCTCTTGTAAGTCCTTACTGCAGTTTTTTCTTGATTTTTTTACCTGCATTTTAGTATTAAAGACACTTGATCTGAACTCAGGTTCAGGTCTGAAACTGAAGTTTGAGGCAAACTATGAAATTCATTCACCAGCAGCTAAATGAGTTTCCCAAGATCTTTTGCTTCCTTATTACAAAATGAAGTTACATTAAAAATCAATGATCTGTCACATTCTTATCCCAGTGACTATAGTATGTCTAATACGCAGGAAAGCTTTTGGGGAACTGCTTATTATAGAGTCCTCGGTTGCAAAAAGGAAAATGATCCCGCCAAGTGCACACTACTTTGTTGCATCAGTATGACAAGCTGTACTTGGGATACTTCCTCCCTCACATCTCCAAGCCTGTTAGGCTCTTCAGACTGCCTGAATTGACCCTGTGGTCATTAGAAACATGGTTCCTTTAATTTTGATTTTTTTGTTTAATTACAGTATTACATATCCTCACATATCAAAATAATCAGACAACTCAGTCATGAGATCTCCACTTCCAAAGAGATGTCAATCCTAGGATGGTCCAACATCCTTAAGCACATACTGAAGTAGAGGGCCAGATGCTCAGCTGCTACACAGATTTCCTCGGCCGACATTGCCCACCCATTCAGTAACTAGTAATTAGTTAGTCCTGAAGTTCCTTTTACACACACCCCAATTTTTCTCTTGATCAGAGACCATGATGAATATGGATTGACATTATGAGAACAGTAAGTTACACAAAATAAATCTGTAAGATCATCAAGAACTTACAGCAATATTTTTTATATTACAACTGGTTCAACTTGTTGCAGAGTCCAAAAAAGCATTAAGGAAAACAGAGAGGGTGATCATCCTATCACACATGACATTAAAGGAGCTGGGCATATTTCAGCTAATAAAGCAAAGGTTGAAGATATGTGGCTGCATTCTTCAAATACAAAACAAACCTTTAAGCCTACAAAACTTTCAACTGGCTACTCAGTCCTTCCAAACCTATGTTTTTTATGAAGAAAAGAAAAGCAAAACAATGGCAATGAAAATTAGAAAATCAAGTATTACAGAAAGCGTCAGCACCTGGAACAACAAAACTTTAACTAATATATATTACTGGGAATTAAAGATCTTTTTAAGGGAAACTCAGAGATCTAAACACACTCCCTCTCGGCATGCTGTCTAAATCCCATCTAAAAACTTATTTTCCCTTTGACTAAAGAGGCCACTGGTGTGAAACTGCAATTTACATGTTAATAGGGGTCTGCTTCAAGCAGTGTATGACCTAGAACAATGAGTCATAAATACAGCAAGTTAATGACTATATTTCAAAATATTCCAGAAAGATTTAATGAAAAAAGATATTACTGACTTCAGAAGTAAAAAAAAGTCTTCAAAGTGGAAGCACAATTAAAAAAAAATAAAAATCCTCTTTATACAGCATTCTTATGTATTGTTTTGAGAGAGGCAAAACTAGATGGGGAACAGGAGGAAAGAGACATTTGTGAAGGAAAACAGCAACTGAATAACAATCTGTGTAAGCAATTTGTTAGAGAAAATGCTAATCACAATTTTCCACTTACTGCGTGTTTAGGTAATACAATTTAAATACATACAGAACCCTTTCAAGTGGCTAAAGTAATTCACATGAGAACTTTTTTGTTGTTTTTTTTTTATTTATTTTTGAGGCTGATGATCCAGCTCTGATTATATGCCCATCTCTGGAAAGCTGAGTGAACAAACTGGCTGTTACAGCTAAATAGGTGCATGACTGGAGTTTTTAAAGTTTTCTGAAAAACTTGTCTCTTCTTCACGTTATTGTTACATCAAAACAAAAATAATGGTTGCTCTATCAAAATGAAAACTGTTGGCACTTCAAAATTCAGCTTGTATCTATCTAGCTGCTGCCCATATGCAAGTAGTTAGATATCTATTCCACTTAAGGTGGCTGGAGGTAGACAAATTGATGGAGAAAACTGTGCAACAGTAATCTTACAGGAAGTGATTTGACAAGAAATCCCATCAGAGAAACTTCAATTCCGTAGTTATTTTCTCTCAGATGTGTGACAGTGAGGTCAGGAAATGAACAGCCATGGCCCACACAGTCTGGGAAAATGGGCAGTGAGCCAACTGCCAAGACACCCTCAGTTTTAGATGGCTGTACCAACTGGTGTAGGTATCAATGTGCTGCAATAGGGGCTGCATGGTGGCCTCTGTCAGGAAGGAGAATCAGATACCAACTGTTACGGACTGAACAGAACCCCCCCACCCCACCTACACCGCATGGAGGGGATGTGGGCGGATAGAAGAGAGAGAGAAGGCTGAGGAGATGGTGTTAAAAGACTGAAGGTGACCCTGGGAAAGATTCAGGAGGAAAAAGCTGTTTTTTTGATTTTTCTTTATTTCCCACTATCCAAGCCTATTTTTAATTAAATTATTTCTCCCTTTCCTGGTGATGGTAATTGCTAAGTGATCTCTCTGCTTTTATCACATCCCACAAGCTCTTCAATCTTATTTTTACCCTGTCTTGGAGGAGTGAGAACAGCTGGGCAGGCATCGGGCAGCCAGCCATCAAACCAATACACTGACTAACTGACTTAAACAAGCAGCATACATCACCATGAGCTCGCTCAATTGAGGATCTGTGCTAGATTTGTGGTTCTTTTTACCAATCACCTCTATTTTTCATGCAAGGCTTTTTATAGTTCAGGACAAGAATGCAAGACAATTGCATATCATCTCTTAAATGCTAGTTCAGTGGAAAGAAAAGTAGGAATAAAATTTTGTTCACTATACAAAGCTGGCATAAGCTACATTGACAAAGTTGTGTAACAATGGTTTATTCAGCTTTTATACACATCAGAACTAATGGAAGCTAGCTTTAAATACTTTTCTTTCCTTATGTCTTCACACCATGTCATAAAGTTTCTTGGAAGATTTCAAACATGTGGTAAGTATCATGCAAACACAGATAGACAGGAATGGTAGATATCACACTTGCATCCAAGAGGCTAAAAGTGTCAGGAAAGAACAGTAATGAGAGCTGTTTTTTTTTTTTTTTCAGAGTTCTCTTAGCTTGTGGCAGGTTTACCTCTGGCTGCCCAGCCAGCTGCTCACTCACTCTCTCCCCCATCCCCAGCAGAACTGGGGAGAAAGTAATGCAAAACACTCATGGGTGGAGAGTTTAAAGATAAGCAAAGGCTGCCTGTAGAAGCAATAGAAAAAAATAAACCATTCTTCACCTCTCATCAGCAGGTGCTGCCCAGCCACTGCCTGGAAAGTAGGACTTCAGTACATGCAGTGATTCATCATAAAGAACACCTCCCCCTTCTGTTAGCTTTTATTTTGGAGAATGTCATATTGTACAGAATATCCTAACGGGTTTTCCCTTTGGTCAGCTGCGGTCAGCTGATCTGCCTGGGTCCCCTCCCAACCTCTTGCGCTCGCCCATCCACAACTTACTGGCTTTTGCGGGAGGAAGAAAGTAGGTAAATGGGTGAAGGCAGACTTGGTGTGCAAGCATTGCTCAGCAGTAGCTAAGCACTGGTGTGCTACCATCACTGCTATAGATATGAATACAAAGCCCAGAACCAAGGGCTGCAACAGGGAAAGTTAACTCTGTTCCAGCCACATGCAGCACCTATATTTGAAAAACATGTGGAGAGTTAGATCACTTCCAAATCTTGAAATGCACAAAAATGAAGCCACCATGCAGTAAAGTGAATCTATATGTACTCATATTTGTATAAAGTTTAAACTGCTAAAAGCCATGAAATTTCTTTCACCAAATGGAGTTTCCCTTTACTTTACACTCAGTGTGGTGTTATACTAAAACTAGAAGACAAATTCTCTATCAGAGAAGACTTCAAAATCTTCCTTTAGTATACCTAGGATCAAGAGCCAATTATGTTAATAAAAAGTACAAACGCCTACAAATCAAATAAAAAGAACAGCATTAATAAAACTTAACACTGAGAAAAAGAAAAAAAGGATCTACAAAGATGTATAATGTGAAAACTTTGGATGCCATTTCATTAATTCAGATAGTCCTCTCTTGAGAGAGGATTTTTGCAGAAGCCTTGCGTGGAAATCTGTTCCTAATTATTAAAGCTTTAATACTCTCATACTCATGTTTTTTAACCTCAATGTATTTATGGGTTAAATTTACAATCAGACACAAATGGGAATACTGACCTACTGATGTGAAATGAAATTAATTGTCTTTAGGAATACCAGCCCTCTCTTGACTTATATTGTCTATGACAGGGAAAGTGACATTAAAATTGAAGAGGTCAAAGAACTGACAAGCAATAAATATAAGGGAAGGTCAATATCCAGATAAGCAATTTCTAGAAATGTAAGCATCAAGTCATACCCTTTTTCATAAATATTGGAAAAAGAAACAGTATATATGCAAAAAATAATCTACAGAATTATGCTACTATAAAATTAAGTGTTGCAGACTATTTTTACCTAGATATTAGCATCAGTTTACTGCTGTAATTGTGCCAGTTACCCTTGCTTTAAAGGCTGGCATCTAGACTTAATGCATGGACACAATTTTACTTTTTTTCCCAATAAAGGCATAGATATTTAAAAACTTCTTACATCTGTAAACTGACCATTATAATATTAATACCATAAATGGAAAATTAGTTTTCTGCCTTAGTCTGCATAGTACAGTCTAACCTCACTATATAACTAGTAGAATATTGCTTTTCATCTCTAAAACACGTCATCTCTGCTCAGATAAAGGAGCAAAAGGGTTTTGATTCACATTAGAAGCAGTTTCTTTTTTTTTCCAGGGGAAAAACAATCAAGCAAACAAACAAAACACACAAAAAACAAGCACCAAAAGCAGAAAACAAAACCAAACAAAACCAAACAAACCCCAATCAAGCAGAGCTGATACATATGAGAATAGAGTACTTCAGTTGGAAGTGAGCTACTATGATTATCTACTTCAACTGCCCGATCAAGTTCAAACACCTTCTTAAGGTCATTGTCCAAATGCTTCTCAAAAACCCACAGACATGGTGCATCGATGACGTCTTTAGGAAGCCTGTTCCAGTGTTTTACCACCTCTCAGCAAGGAAAGGTCTCCTAATGTCTAACCCAAACCTCCCCTGGCAGATTTGAGCAATTGCAGCTCTGTTTTATCACTGTCCATATAGTCTACACATTTCAATATAGCTTTTGTCCAGAAAAGATATTTTTATACAGTATCTTTGATTATTTCAAGGATAGCAGTTATGCAGCCCAAGATCAAACACCAAACAAAAAGGAAATGGGAATGAAGGCTCCAGGAACTATCTGGTAACAGGAGGTCCATAAATCATGTATCTGTAAAACAGAAACATATACCAAATAATGGATCTTAAGGTCTCATAATCTTGAAAGTATTTGTTGGGTTGTTGAGGGGAAAAAAACCAGCCAAATGAAAAACAAGCAACAATAAAAAAAAAAAAAAAAAAAAACACAAAAATCCACCACAACATGCTTACAAACCTCTTGTAGACCTCTGCAAGGTAACAGACAGTCAAACAGTCTTATACTTCAAGAAAGCTTTCACAAGAAACAAAGCAATCATAAGATGAGAAAGAGATTGTGACATAGATACTTCACATAGGAGAAGCCCCACAGGCCCTCCAGAGGTTGGAAAATGAAACGCGGATAATTTCATTGCAAATTTCCCTAAAACTGTGACAGGAACATCAGGAAAATCTGGTTCTGATAACAGAGTAGCCCACGAGGTAGAGTTTAAAACTTGCCTCACGGTTCTCAGCAGGTTGTATATGTTCTGGCAAGGACACAGTCTTATTTTGATACAAAAGAGGAACAAAAGTCTTGGCAGGCTCTTATTTTTATTGAAGACATGAAGTAAAAGGAGAAAGGAAAGAAAGAAGGAAAGGAAACAGAAATAGCATCACCACCCACCTCACATATCCAGCACCAGCAACGTCTTCTTGATCAGTGAGTGGAAGTCCTTTCTGTTGCAGTCCTTGTGGCCCTCGTAGTTAGGGATCCTGCTCAGGTCCAGGGTGGAGGAACGAGCCATGTGGCTGCAGGACTGTGTCTTTTTACAGGATCCGACTTTCCAGAACCCTCCCACAGGTCAGACACACCAGCAGGTATCTGGTGATCCCCGACCCAGCAGCTCACGTTGTGCCCAGGCAGGTGACGCAGGGTCTGTGTCACTCTCTCCGGGCAGTTCATTGCCTCGCAGTTGATCTTCACGGCCTCAGGGCACACAACACAGGGAAGCATACCCCACATTTGTGGAGCAAGATCCCTGCTCTGTCCCCAGCCGTCTGTCCAAGTGATTTTGAGACACACAAAAAAAGCGTCTCTTGACCATCTCAGTATGGTATACATGAGATCTAAAAAAGTCAGGAGCACAGAGATGTCCTGGTCATGTTACATCTTCCAACAGATGCACTATGGCCTAGTAGTGAAAAGATGAAAGAAGGAGAATAAAGCTGGAAACAGTAAGAAAAGACAGCTTTTCATATAAAAAGAGTCAGGTAAATCTCTACTGAGGGTAGTGACAGCACACATATATTTGATGGAAGACTGGGGAAGCATTCAGTGGTAAGTCATTGGGAATTTAAGTACAAAAAGCACATCAGGTTCAGGAAACCTCCAAAGCTGAAAGCAGCTGCAGGCAAGCAGAACTTGCAGGGGCAGACACCATTTAAAATTACAACTTAATCTGTTTTCTCTTTTCCCTACATACCTGTGTGTAGCTGCTGCAGGAGGCAGGTTGCAGTGCTACATGGGCCCTTGGTTTGAGCCAGTA
The DNA here is from genome assembly GCA_024733675.1 of Psilopsiagon aymara. Lineage (NCBI taxonomy): Eukaryota > Metazoa > Chordata > Aves > Psittaciformes > Psittacidae > Psilopsiagon > Psilopsiagon aymara. Next base: position 10,401 of record JANRGW010017849.1, read on the forward strand.
ACTGTTGTTCCCAAGAGCTGCTGGGGAGGAGCTGCATCTCTGTAAACACTTTACTTGTATGTGGTTGGCCCCCTGACACTTTTTTGTTGCATTTTTTTACCATGAGGTTATATCATTTAAACAGAATTTAATTACGGTAATTAAGTTACATGAGCTAGAAAAAAGAGGGAGAAAGTGAGGAAGGCACTCTTACACTCTCACCTCAGTCTCTCAGAAGCACTGTGATTCTTTAACAAGTTCACTACCACTGGTGGTAAGAAGAAGGGAGAGGGTCACTTTTCATATTTTGAAATATTACTATAGTATAATATATTATGTAGTATTACTATAGTACTGCTATTGCCTTATGTTATCAACCATTTTTGTGCATGGTTATCTCATGGAACAATTATACAAAAAAAAAAAAAATCTATGGAACAAAATCCCAGTGATGCTTTTGTTTGTGACACTGCATTCCCAGACTTTCAGCATGGGCCAGACATACGTTGTGAGTTTTTTAGTACTATAAGAAAGCAAGGAAGTGTATTAAATGATGTATTTTATACAGAACTCCTCAGTCTGCTAGAAGGCAGGTAAATTACAAATAAAGAAAGTCCTACAGTTCTTTGTCCTCACCTTTATACATTTGCTATAGAAGCTCTTGTTTTCCCCTTACAACTATTTTCTCTTCTGCCATATGTCAGCCCAATTATTACAAAAAACTATTTCTTCCTAAACACTTCACTTGTCCACTAATTAGAACAACTTTGAAAGGGGAAAAATTGGACCAAATGATTAGCGTATTTGACAACAATTCCCTATACAGTTTGTTTACTTTATACTTTTTTCTTTGAATAACTGAAAAAAAAAATTTCCAGACATATCCTGACTAGATTTCACACATACACATAGAATACATGTATGCCATTCCTAAGCCGAAGCACAGCATAATGAAATAGCTATTTGGGAATTAAAATGCATTGGGTTTTTTTCTAACTTTCTTGGTTATCTAGTTAGTGGTATGAAGACAAAATTGCCCCAAACTAGACACAATTTAAAATTTCATTAATAGGTTGTTTGAGATAGGCTTTCTGAAAACAGTCAGACCTCATCAGTCAATAGCTCTTTAAGACAGCGAGACAGATTTTGCTGTGCATTCTCTGTGAGCTTCCCATGCCTTTATTATTGATGTAGACAGACAAACAGAAGCTCTGTGTGAGGCAACAAGCTAGGAACACTATTTCAGAGACACATAATCAAAGACTGAATTACAATACCCTTTTTACTAGCTTAAGTTTTCAAAATGTAAAGGACGTAAGGATTATATCTTACAGTTAAGGATGAAATATACAGAAGTTCAATCAGAACTTCTTGAGCTATGTTCCCAACTCTACCATCAAGAACAATAAGTGTTTCCTAGTCATATGCAACAGCAAATTTTTATAAGAAAAGGCACAAACACTTATCTGTCTTTGGGGAGTGCAATCATATTGCACAGATTTGGAAAAAAGAAAAAAAAGGGTAGAGGTCAGCTCATCCCACATTGTCTCTGCTGCACCTTCCTCCTGAGAGGATTCCTTGCATTTTTCTACCACTCCATTGTGGGGCCCCTCCTACTGAAGACAGTCCTCCATGAACTTCTCCAATGTGAATCCTTCCCATGGGCTACAGTTCTTCATGAACTATAGGTCTAATTGTAAGTCCCTTTCACAGAGTGTAGTCTTTCAGGAACAGACTGTTCCAGCGTGTGTCTCCCCCCATGGTGTCACAGGTCCTGCCATGAGCCAGCTCCAGGATGGCCTTCCCATGAGGTCACAACTTCCTTCAGGCATCCCTCTGCTCCAGTGTGGGGTCCTCCATGGGAGGCAGGTGGATACTGGCTCCACCGTGGACCTCCATGGGCTGCAGGGGAATCTCTGCTCTGGAATCTGGAGCATCTTCTGCCCTCCTCATGCACTGACCTTGATGCCTGCAGGGTTGCTCCTTTCACATATTCTCTCTCTTCTTGCTGTCTGCAAGTACTCCTGCCCAACAACTTTTCCCCCTTGTTAAATCTGTTATCCCAGAGATGCTACTAACATTGCTGATGGGTTCAGCCTTGACCAGTGGTGTGTCCATCTTGGAGCCAGCTGGCATTGGCTTTATTGGACACAGAGGAAGCTTCTAGTGGCTTCTCACTGAAGCCACCGCTGTAATCTCCCCACTACCAAAACCCTGCCATGCAAACCAAATACACTGAGGCTGAATTTCAAGTGCATATTTTAAAATTGAAATAAGCGATGTGTTACTGAACAATGTTGCTGAACACATTTTGCATAATCCAATTTACATTGGTCTTGCTGGAGCTGAGAAAATGGGCATTTCCATAGAAACACTAAAGGAATAAAACAACCATACACAAGACCCTCTAGAAGAGTATGTATAGCAAAGATGTGTCTGCTGTGAATCTTGACAAACAAGGCATTGACCCTTTTTGTTGACACTTTTCTACAGGTTTCTAAACCGCAGAAGCAATTTTCGCTACTTTTGTATGTTAAAATTACTCTGTCTGATAAGAGGTTATAAAGGGGATTAAAGAGAAAGCTGTATAGATTTCTCTATCCATCTTTCATAGAAAAGTATATCATAGGAAACATACGCAACTGAAGTGAAAAGGTCAGTACACTCCCAAAGTGTAAATGCCAGAAACTGCTATTGGCTGCTATTTCAGTTTGGGTATTTTAGATCAGTTGAACACCCAAAATGCCTTTTCTTTTCACTACTTTCTCTTATCTTTCCATTTTTACTGCCACTATTATAGCAGCTCCCCTTGGCACCACTCTAGTTTATAGTACAGAGTACAGAGAGTAGTACTATTATACACCACTCTTCCTAGCACTTTAAAACTGGGCAAAGAACATCTTTCTTTCATGTGAAGTGTGTCATATGAAGCTTTTTTCTACTAAATTAAAAAATAATGTAGCTTGAAAAAGAAGCCTAGCTTCAGCTTTGGTACAAATTTGGCTACATTGATTCTCTAAAGACAAATAGTTGTGTTGAATTATACCAAGAAAACAAAATTTTGTTATGATGCTTTAACAAAACAAAAAAAATACCCTCTTAGAAACAAATAGAAACAAAACCCTGAATACACAGCTCTCCCATGGCAATAACTGGTGACTTAAATCAATACCATGTCAAAAAGCTTAGCTTTTGCCCTATTAATGTATTTAAACTTCATGATGTTGTGGAATTTGGTTGCCAACAAAGGCCAGTAGATTTCCCCTTACAGATACATTAAGAATCTCTGTGATAAACAAGCTCTCACTAAGTCTGGTACTTATGTTTCTTCTGTGTACAATGATGGTATAATGTCAGTTTTCAATGGATAATTTACCATTAAAAAAAAGAAACAGGTGAGTACCCAGAACAGGCACTACCTCTGTGTTTGCTACTTTTAATAAACTTGACAATACATCTTGTACAGCAAGCTGCTTTTTTTTTTTTTTTTTTTTCTGAATAATGAAGATATAAAATGATCCATTGAACAAAAAATTGTAGCCATTACTTGTTTGGATTTGAGTATTGAAGCACCTGTATTGTTAATCATTTTTATGCGACTATTATGTGAACAGAGTCCCATGATAAGAACTTGGCTGAGTGACTAAACACAGGGATCAAACCAAAATGATCATTGAAAGGTTAGTGTTTAATAGCTGCAAATGTTAGTCTTCTAGGTCTGATTCTGTCATCATTAAATTACACTATGCAGAAAGAGATGCAGCATGACAATAACATTTTCAGGTACATTGGTTTCAAGGGACAAATTATATAGTAAGCAACTGAGAAATATGACAGAAAAAAAGAAATATGTGTAGTTTAATATGTAAAATAATATTATTTTACATTTTCAAATAAGTAGGGAGAGAAACTAAGAATTGTTGGTGCACAAACGATTAAATCAATAGCCTGTTAAATATATATATATTTAAAACATTTTTAAAGCTGCTATCACTGGAGTTTTGTTGCATGAAGAAGAGAGGTTAAAACCAGCTCTATAAAGTTAAGCCAAGTCCCAGGTCTTTGGGAAATGAATGCACTAGTAAATGACTTGTGACCACATCTGTATTTAGTTCAGAAGATGTAATTATCTAGTACTTATAGAGACACACAAAAGAGAGAGCAGCACAAATCTTTATTTAGCAGGTTGGAGTGGCTGACTTATGAAGAAAAATCAAGCAAGAGAACTGAGCACAAGTACCTGGTTAAATGATGTCCAAGGAAACATTAGCAAGATGTCTAAGATGAAAATAGTGAGAAGGAAGTTACACAGAAGCATACAAGAATTGCAAGGAATAATGGGGAAAAAAATCCAACCAAACTCAAAATCTTTAAAAGGAAAATTCAACAAACATCACAGTTGCCCAACAGTAACAGTTTTTCTCAAGGAACTCACAGAAAAGCACTTCTGTTTGTAGTCTACAAAAAAAAAGTGATACACAGTATATGGCAGAGAAAATCTGTCACTGAAAAAAACCAGACTTGCTTCACTCAGGTAATTTCTCATTTTTAGCATTTATATAGAAGCAATTCTATCCATAATTCTGTTGCATACAAAACATCCTTTTCACAAGCAGGAAAAATACAGGTGCTTTAATTAAATGAGTCCTGTGTATGGAGATTCAGCAAACAGATACAAATAGTTTCACCTTTTGCTATACTTTTGCCTTTCCCTCACTTGTGGTTAAGTTTTCAATGACAAAATACTGTAGAATTTCACCTCTGAGATTTTTTATTCCTATATTGGATTTTTGTTTACCTTTCCCTGAAGCGTTATATGTTACAGCAGCTAGAAATCAAATGTTTTTGTGCAGTAGTGCCATTGAATCTTTCAAGTGTTCTTTTGTAAGCTTTGCTCAACTTCTGAGGACATATAAATTTGCCAGTGGGGCAGGGCCAGGAGGGAATTTTCCTTCCATTGAGGATGGATGCAATTTTTCTTTTGTTCTGATTCTTTGTTTTGGTTCTTTGTCTTATTTGGACCCCATTCTGTAAAGTGTACATTTCCTAGCTAATAGACAGGAATTTAAGTATCTTTTTGGATTCTAGCAAAGTATGCCTCTTCCTTGATTATTCCTCCTCTCAGCTAATGGCACACTGAAGTTATGCTGTTTTGTTGTGTTTTTTTTAAATCTTCAACCATAAATCTGAAGATTGAAGTTTGTTCTTGTATACTGATTGGTTTTCTGTAGTGCACAGAGGACAGCACAGGGGACTCTTCCGAGCTCATACTTCAACTTCCAGCAGGTCTTCTGGGAAGCAAAGAGGACCGAAGCTGTGATTCTCTCCTCTCTTCTATGCCTGTCTCCTTAAAGTAGAGCCAATGAACCACACCAGCAGTGTAGACTGGCTGCATTCAGCAAAGTTTCCCAAGCAGGTTGTTCTGGATTTCTGTTTTTTTCTGACAGCTCATTTCTTCCAGAAGAATGAAATGCCTGGGAAGTGAACTAACAAAAGAAAAAAGCAGCATATCTAATTATTTGGTAGAATGCAGAAATTAACCACATCAAAACAGGTCTCACACTAAGGAATAGTCTAAACTATTGTAATGTGTATACCACCCCCATGTTCACATCAGCACACTGTCTGCATATTACATGTGTCTTCCCCTACCATTCATTTCTCAGCAGTAGACTTAATTTAACAAGAAAAAGGTAAAAGGTTATGAATTGTAAGACAATAGTGACACACCGGTATTAATGCTACCAAGTTTGATAATGCAAACCCTTCTGCTTTAGAAAGGCATTATAAAGGCTTTTGAAGAGGATTCCAGTTCTGTTCCATCTTGCATTCCTGAGTCACAGTCACTTTGGTTATCAAAGATGGTTAATAAAAAATACAGGGGTTAGAGATTACTTTCCATGCCTGCTAAACTCTGTTTGACAGAAGATACTTTCTTAACAAATAAAAAGCTGCTTAACAGCTCTCCAGGCATCTTTCAAATCAGTCACAAAAGACAAAGAAAATATAATTTTTCTTTTAGTAGAGTCATGTTTTATTTGAAAGTTAATGGGGGTCTTGGAATTCCTATGGACCTACGGATACGTGTAGAAATCTCAGTTACATAGAGCCCGATTTATAACCCACTGAAGTAGCTGGACACTTTCCACCAGATTGAATTTGTTTAAAATGTCCATTAAATTAATATTTACAGGTCACCAAGTGAATGAAAAGCACTCTCTCAGTTTCACAAAGAACAGCTTGGAATTTGAAAGATTTTTTTTATGTTTTCTCTATATGTTTGTTTAGCCTGTTATTCTACCCGCATGTGACTATATCTTTCAGTAAGATGCAGCCTTCAGTAGGGGAAAGCAACCTACTATTAAGGATGCTGCAAATCTGCTCAGAAATATTCCTAAACTGAAATGTTTGTGTCTTTTTCATATTAATGGAAATGGAAATAACCTGAAAAAGTAGGTGCTTACTAAAGCAGCACAAGCTCTTAAAAAGCTACTTACATAAAAACTGTCAAAAGAAACAAAAGACAAAAGATTAAGACCACTGTGATAAGAGTTTACAACCAAGAATCAGAGCAAGGAGTACTGTTTTTTTGATGTTTGAGTTTTCCTCCAGGACTTATTAGATTTAAGCCTGATTAATTAGCATCACTGACTAAAAATTCTTTGATGCTGGAAATACGTAAAATTTAGCATTTAAACTACATGTGGGAGATCGCCAAGTACAATGTTGGAATCTGCTACATTAGTCATAAACATGACATCTTTAATGGAGGAAGGGAGGAAGTCATACATCCCAGATGGGCTGAAGAATATAGTATCTGGTCAATTAGTGTTATTATTAATATATCTGTAATAGGCTAGAATCAAGACAAAAGCAACAAACTTTTTTAGGGTCATGGAAACTGCTAGTGCTCATTTGTGAATAGTTTAGTTTTAACACTTCATGAATGTAATACTGTAGAGACAATTTCCCCCCTTCACATTTGATTTATATTTTCATGTATCACAGCTCCTTCCTCCACTTGTACTTTATGTTACATTTTTCATGTAATTATAGGAAAATAAGTTGATGTATCATTCTTTGTCATATCTCACAGATCTGTGCGCATAAACAAACCTCTGTAACTTAGTGGTGAACAAAAATGAAAATAACAGAGTAAGTCACGTAACTAAGGTCTTTACTCGTATATTGAAATAAAATGAATTTGAGTTATATGTAATTCTTGAGCATATGCCATTGGTTTATTTGGATGCAGATCTCCTTTGTGCATTGCTGTTCTTCATAAATAACACTTTGTCCATTTATATATTTATTCTTTGACAAAAGAAGAGTTTTTGTATTTGAATATTCTCATGAACATATATTTTCTCCTCCTCCACACATCTGATATGGAAAGAAACAACAAAACCTCAGCTTTTTGGTTATTTTGCAATATAAAAAAAAGTCTGAAGCATCCATAAAATATAACTAAGACATTATGAAATACTGTCAGTGACCTGTCAGATTTTATGTTCAACGACACTTAGGTTACTAGAGCCTCCATTTCAGCAAAACACTTGGGATCAGTGTTAGTATATTTTGGGAACTGGGATTTGTGGAAGGATATACCTTGTGTACAAAGGTGGGAAAGGCTGAGGTATAAGCTTAGGAAATAAAGTCATGCGTGAGAGGAAGGAGGCTCATCTCCTTTCAGGCATGCAGGTGCAAGTATTTGGAAACAAGTCCTGTCTTGGAGCAAAGCACTGCTGCTGCATTACCTTGTGAGCTCACTCGAGTCAGTGCTAGTGCCCAACTGAATGCAGCAGCTCTTGCCTGTAGCTGAAATAGGTACTGGATATTGAAGGTGAGGTCTTATATGTGTACAAGAAGGAGCAGAATGTGCTTTGTTCCATCTTTGGCTCTGCTGCTCACCAAGCCCATGCACTGAAACTCCAGAGTGTACGGACTGTCATTTTAGAAGTGCACTTTAGCCTATGGAGGATTTTTCTGCAACTTTCATAGGGACAGTGAAATGTGATCCTCTTACTTCTTGTTCCAAGGGTTCCTGTAGGAAAAAAATAACTGAAGGAAAAAATTAACCGACAGTTTCTTTCTCCCTGCTCATCATTGACAAGGGCAGATGTGTACCACATTTGTGATGAATCACTTAAACCTGTGATAAATGTCACATTATTTCTTTCTTCTAGCAAAACGTTTGTGTAACTGACCCTCATTGCTCTCAGCTTAAATAGAGCAAAATGACTGTCATTTAGCAGAAACATTATTTTATCTTAGATTTTGTTTCTGATTTGATGTGTAGCAACAAACTCAAACCAGTCAATAGAAATTAGTGTTCCAGTGACCAGTTCTCTCAAAATATATGAAGAAAACTTTCACTATCATGTCAGCTTTTGATATCCTCTTCTATAGATCTTTAACCATCCTTCTTCCTACATTTATATCTTACCTGGTAATGCAATAACTTATGTAAGTACTTTGGCTTTGATTTTAATTCCATTATTATGACCTTTTCTTTTAACTTTAGTTCTTTCACACCTGCAAGAAAGATTACCCTAACTATTCTATGGTTCTGTGCCACATTAGTAGTATACATAAATGTATTAATGACATTTTTACTCTGTAGAGATATGAAAATAGATTTTTAACACTGCTTTTTTTGTTCACAGTGAGGGAGACTTTTCTGTTGAAACATGAGGTTCAGAGTAGATCCACTTGCTTTCTAAACTCCTGATGGAGATTAAGTGTGGCTAGGTCCAATCTTACTCTCAGACTTGGTCAACAGTTTATGACTAAAGGATTTCATGCATAAGCAATTAGGATCAGCAACATATCAACCAAAGGTGATGTTAATTTGATGTTTTGAAAGTACTAATTCACCACAGATGGATTTTTGCATGGCTTTTGACATAGCAACAGTCTGCAGGTTACAGGTGGGTGGGTCAGAAGTTTATTCTCAGTTTAAAGTTGAACTCAACATTTACAGAGTGATTTAATATGATTTACTGGGGTCACAACAATGAGTTAATTACAAATCCAAGATGAAAACATTAATACTATACTTGCTATTGGGTATCTAATTCAATTTACACATACACAGATACACAGACACACAGACACAAAACCATGTATCTATATATATGCATAAAGGTATACCTGTTAAAAACTCCCCTTGAATTCACTGAAATACTCACTTCAAATGTCTCAGAATTTCTCAGTGGGAGAGGGATGAGCCTACAGAAATGGGGAGCCTTTGACCCAGGTGCTGGTCCTCCAAACTTTGTAAACTTAAGAGTTCACAAGCTTCTGAGAAACGTCCCACACAGAGGCAGATGTTGGTTGCAGCCCACTGCATTCCACAAGAGCTCAAAGGATCTCACTCAGGACTGCTGGTTATAGGGGCACAATAAGATTTGCTCTAGACATCAGTAAATTTCCATCCTGGCCACAATCTGTGTTTATAATTACTGGAATTCTCAAAGTTCCAATAACAGTGGTAGCATTCCATTCAGGCTATGCCCAAGGTGAAGGATATTCCAAGGCTGTTAGAGGATGACTCGTTATTCCCAATTTTGTCTCTGGCCCTGGCCAGGCAACAGGAATTCCTGATATATTCAGTGCCACTCCCTCCTTAGCCATGCAAGATTTCCTGTTTTTTTCAAGGGATGCTTCATTTCCCAACTCATTGCACAAAGTCCAAGGCCTAACAGGAATTCCTGAGATCATGGAGTGGCCCAGAGGAGAAGAGTGGACAGTAATGCCCCATCTCAACACATGTCCACTGCGTAGACACAGTAATCTTGTTGTCCAAGTCAATAAAAAGTATCACCAACATAGTATAGTTTTATTACAGTTTTGTTTCTTGCACTAATTTTTAATTCTTGAGCCTACTTCAAAAAAATACATATCCCCTTTCTAAACACATTCCTTCATATTCATTTTTTCACTTGTGTGTACTTTTCTGAGTTTATTAATTTTCACAGATCATCTTGCTCTTCTGACCAAAGAGCACAGTTTTCAGCAAGCTAGATTGGTGAGTTATTATGATGATTTTATTTATTGCTTTTTATTATTGTTTTCTGGCAAGCAGTGTGTCAGGTCAAAAAAATAATGAGATTTCTTCATTTGCACAACACCATGACAAGAAGTCTGTAGGCATTATTAAGATTAATATAACCTGAGATGAAAAGAAGCAACACAAAACCTAATTAATTTTCAAAATAGTTAAGGAATTAAAAGAAATAATGAAGACAGTTATTTTAATTGTTAGAAAAATTTAATAAGAACCTGGCAACTTGGTCTACTACTGTCATAAAATTACCTATTAAAATTGCTTATTTAAGTGCAAAATATAAATATTTTTTGGTCATGTCTGTTTGTCAAACCAATAGTTCTGTCCAAATCAATTTCAGGTTGTGTTTCTAAACGAATTATTTACACATGTAGATGATGATAGTTTCTCTTTTATGATATTTATTTTTCAGGAAAACATTCCTCTATAATTCCCATTTGCTCTTCTAATTTTCCTCTCTGCTACAACCTCAATTCAGAGGAGAATTTTTACAATTCCCCTGAATCGTAACTTTCAAAGGCAGATGGGTAGGACAAACCACTGAATAATGAAAGTAGACTTGTTTAGACTTCTTAGTTTGTATTTTCTATGGCCTTAGTCTTTTAAAATGAAAAATTCCCTCAATGTCTTGTTCTGAAAAAGAAATTCAGTATAAAAGGTCATCCTGAACTGATTGTATTATTAAGTCCTGGAAGATGTGGGCTAAGAAAAATATCCAGCTGATTTCCATCTTCAGTAACTTTAGTCTTAAAAAAAAATAATATGAAAAATATTTATTGTTACACTCTTAAGCTTTTAGAGTTACCCCTTTCAGTCACCAAAGCTTCCATACAAATGAAAAAAAAAAAAAAAAATTAACCAACAGATAAATTAGAATATTAGCTATAGTTTGCCACAAAATATGAAAACAGGTAATTTTCTGACCTACCATTAAAATAATGTAACAAAAAGTAAGTTAAAGAACTGATGAAACCATGTCTGTTGTATGGCTCTGGTTATGCTATTCTAGCAAAACTCAAGCTGTAATAAATCATGGCATGTCACAATGACAGTTTCAAATGAACATGTTTATTGGAACAGACAGTTACATCACTAAGAGTGTTATTTACTTCAGGTGCTGACACACAGTACCAACTGTTGGATTTAAACACTGACTCAGTCATTGCAGCCGAAAACCATGGACATTTTTCAAATCATACACCAGTATGACCAAAACATAGGCATCATAACATTAGTAATACAGTAATACAGATTTTTTTTCCAACGGCACAGAAAACATGAAGTTTGAGAGAAAAAAATCCTCAGCACTAAAAAGCCAGGGGAAATATCACTCTAAATATAATAGTCACCACCAACAACAAGAAGCCAACAAATTCAGGTTGTGATTATAGTTTTAAGGAAGTTTAAAGATTTTTTTTCTTGAAAAATCCATGAACTTTAGATTGAACTTTGTTGAATTTCATAGCTTTCTTCAGGGGGTTGTGGTTTAAACTCAACCAGTAACTCTGTACCATGCAGCTGCTTTCTCACTTCCCCACTTCTCCCCTCCCTGAGACTGCAGGTTTTGAAAAGAACAGTTTAATGATAAAAATAAAGTAAAATATAGTGATAATAGAGATAATACCAACAATAACAATACTGATCAAAATAGCAGCAGACAACACAAAAAAAAAAAAAAAAAAAAAAAAAGAAAGAAAAATTCAGAAGACAACAGTGATGCACAATAAAATTGCTCACCACCTGCTAACCAGTACCCCACCTGACCCAAGCAGTGATCCATCCCTTCTGGGTAACTCCCCCTGCTGTTTATACACCGGGCATGACATACTGTGGTAGGGAATACCCGTCTGGCCAGTTTGTGTCAGATGTCCTGTTTCAGCTTCCTCCTTGCTTCTTGTGCCCCTCCTCACTGGCAGAGCATGAGAGACTGCAAAGTCCTTGCTTAGGGGAAGCATTACTTAGCAACAATTAAAACACAGGTGTGTTATCAGACAAAGACTTCAGGTAATTCAGCATCAAGCAATACAAATTCTTGAAAAACACTGGTTATAGTTTATCTTCCAAATTATCTTCCCCATTTAAAATCTCATCTGATGGTTTATGGTACTCAAGATCAAATGCAGGATATAGCTCACTAGTGAGTTCCGTAGTTTCTGAAATAAAACAGCTGAAAATAATTTTTATGGAAGCAGTTGGACAACTATACGTTTTAATGTTCTACGGGCAAAGGACAGATCAGGGCAGCAGCGTGAGGACAACAACTTTCCCAAAATAAGACTATAATTTGAAGGGGGAGGCTGAGCAATCTATAAGTGTGTTTGATACATCTGAATGTATATTTTATATCTATTAAGTCATTCTACAGGAGATTGGGCAGATCCTGAAAGCAACAGAATTAAAACAACAGGAGACTACTGCAATTCAAAGGGAATATAATTAATTTCATAAACAAACAATCTAATCAGAAACACGTTGATGTTAAGGGAAAAAATAGGTGTCATGGGTTCAGCAGTAGCAGTCATTTTTTCTCCTTCTTGGTAGCTAGTGTAGCACTGTGGTTTTGACTTTTGGCCTGTGAACAGAGCTGATAACACCAATGCTTTCAGTTATGGGTTAGTGATGTCTGGTCTGGCCAAGGACTTTCTGAGCCTCACGCTCTGCCAGAGAGGAGGGGGAGCCGGGAGGAAGCAGAGACAGGATACCTGACCCAAACTGACCAAAGAGGTATTTCATACCATAGCACGTCATGCCCAGGATGCAGAAACGAAGAACAGAGACCCGGAAGGGTGGTGGGGGTGCACGGCTTGGTTGGGCGGTGTTTACGTGGTGAGCTGTTGTATTCTCTTCCCTTGTATTTCTCTTGCCATTATTATTACTAGTGGTAGCAGTAGTGGTTT
>JANRGW010017850.1:0-17382 GCA_024733675.1 Psilopsiagon aymara
ATCCAATCTAAACTTCCCCTGTTTAAATTTGAACCCGTTACCCCTTGTCCTATCACTACAGTCCCTAATGAAGAGTCTGTCCCCAGCATCCCTATAGGCCCCCTTCAGATACTGAAAGGCTGCTATAAGGTCTCCACACAGCCTTCTCTTCTCCAGGCTGAAGAGCCCCAACTTTCTCATCCTAGCCTGGAGCTTTTGAAATGAGTTTGCAAGAAAGGCTTGCCAAATTAGGCATGGAATTATTTAGTTCCCTTCTAGTATTTCACAGTTGTCATCCATGGATAGTGTCATAATATATATTTTTTTTATTCAAACATTTTTTAGTTTAAATATAAATGTCTATAATGCACACACACACATATATAAGTGTGTGGGTGCCATCATTAAGAATGTGTTCATCCTTCCTAGGCTACCACCAAGAGGTGGTCACCAAGGCGAAACCAGAACCCCAAAACAGGCAAAAACCAACCCAAAACGTGTCATCTCAGGATGTAACAAGTTGAAATTTCTGATTACAGCTCAAAGACTGAAACATATTGGTGGAGGACACCTACCCTTTTACAAGCATGGGCCAAAATATATTTACCATGTATTATGGCAGCATTTCAGTAGCATTTTCTGCTCAGGAAAACTAAAAAGATAGATTACAGCAAGTACAGAATACATAGAGGGGACATTACTAATGTGACTGAGTTGTGATCCGGCCATTAGCTTGTCATATATAGATGATTCTATATACAATTTATATGCTGCCCTTGCCAATGAGGCATTGAAATTACACAAAAAATCGGTGTAGGAGCAGTGTTTTCAAAATTAAGAATATGTATATGCACACATATATGTGTATATATATATACACACATATACACACAACTATGCTGTATTATATAGTACATTACTATATAATGTACATATAACTATATATTGTATGTCCACACTGCAGAAAGTGTAAAGAGAACAATATTATTATATGCATATGGTTAAAATATTAGAAATATATTAGCAATATTGTCATTGTCAGAAGACTGCCAATGGCAATAATTTCTTCTTTCACATTCTTAGCAAGATCTGGGTTTGCTGTACCAGGCTTTTTTAGACACAACTGAAATATTTTCTAACACTAAAGCAGTGTACAAGTTGCAGGGATGTACATGTGCTCTTGCTGTCTGTTGATGAGCCTGAGAAGAGGAACACCAAAGCCTGTGGGAAGGGCATTCAGGCCTTGGCTCTTCATGGTTCACTTTAAAGCTGCTATTGCAAAAGAGCTCAGCTCTGCCAGTGCTCACCAGGCAAAGGTGGAAGCTGAATACTTGATCCTGCGAGTGAACAGCGTTGGTCCATTTGGCTTGAAAACTCAGAGTAAAGGAAAGCAGAAAAAGACTAGAAAAGTCTTTGTTCTGCAAGCCGAAACTGAGAGCTATACGCTTAATCATGACTTACAGGGATTTTTTTGTTTTGTTATTTAGAAAACACCATGCTATCCAGAAAACACCAAATGAGAGCTCAGCCTCCCTTACAAAACAAAATCAATGAGCACAGAAGCCCAGTTTTCTTTTTCCACACAGAGCTAACACAGACCTGGCTCACTCACACCGTGTCTGGTATCTCTGTTTTGACAGTGGCGTACTGGTGCAAAACAATCTGCACACAAGATCACAGGACAACTTAGATGAACTCATTTTTAGTTCTTTAGCCCCTTCTCTTGAACCTTTGCCTGGAAGAGAAACTGCAGCTGTTTTAAGGAGCAGCAAGTCCACCTGCTTCAAGAGATAGAGCTGACTGAGGCTTAAGACTTTCTTGGGCTGCCAGAAGCAGCAATGGAGTCTGAACCCTGCAACCAGTACAGCTGCTTGCTACTCAAAACTCAAAAAAGGGATCATAGAATCACAGAATGGTTTGAGTTGGAAGGGACCTTAAAGCTCCTCCAGTTCCAAGCCCTTGCCAAGGGCAGGGACACCTTCCAGTAGATCAGGCTGCTCCAAACCCTGTCCAACCTGGCCTTGAACACTGCCAGCGATGGGGCAGCCACAACTCCTCTGGGCACCCTGTGCCAGTGCTCAACACATGCATAGTGAAGAATTTTTTCCTACTACCTAAACTAAAACTCCCTTCTGTCAGTTTAAAACCATTCCCCCTTGTCCTATCACTACATGTGCTCGTAAAAAGTCCATCTCCAGATTTCTTGTAGGACCCCTTCAGATATTGGAAGGCTGCTATGAGGTCTCCATGCAGTCTTTTCCAGGCTGAACAAGCCCAACTTTCTCAGCCTGTCTTCATAGGAGAGGTGCTCCAGCCCCTTATCATCTTCATGGCTTCTTCTGGACTTGCGCAGGCAGGTCCATGTCTCTCTTGTGTTGAGCTTACCAGACCTGCATGCAATACTCCAGGTAGGGTCTCACAGGAGCAGAATAGAGGGGGAGAATCACCTCCTTGCGGGCCACTTTCTTTCAACACATATAGTTGGTTTTCTGGGCTGCAAGACACCGTCAATATAACCATCACCCTCAAGTTCTTCTCCACAGGGCTGCTCTCAGTCTCTTCTCTGCCCAACCTGTAGCTGTGCCTGACATTGCTCCGACCCAGGTGTAAGACCTTGCACTTGGCATGGTTAAACTTCATGTGGTTGGCACTGTCCCACCCCTCAAGTGTGTCATCTGGATGGCATTCCTTCCCTCCAGTGCACTGACTGCACCACACAGCTTGGTGTCATCAGGAAACTTGCTGAGGGTACACCTGATCCCACGGCCCACATCACCAACAAAGATGTTGAACAGTGCTTGGCTCCAAATCTGATCCCTGAGGAACACTACTTGTCACTGATCCCCACTTGGATGTTGAGTGTGACCATCGAGCCAATTCCTTATCCACCAAGTGGCCCACTCATCAAATCCATACACCTCCAGTTTAGAGACAAGGATAAACTATTTCAGAGTATTATTACTCGGGCATGTGCTTATGGGCAATTATTTCAATGGAAATGATATCTCTAAGAGAAGAGTTTCTGGTCATCTTACATTGATTATAAAATATCCATTTTAAGGATGTAATCAGCAACTCTAATAATAACAAAATTAAAGAAAATAAAAGAATAGTGCAAATGTGCCTGCATTCCTGTATAGGAAAACACCAGTCTGTGGTTCCTCGTCTTTGAAAGACTGAAAACTATTCACTGATTTTTAAACCACCTTAACCACAACCTCACATAGGATTTGAACACAATAATGCCATTCAAAGAAACTGCAAGTAAAGAAGTAATTATTCACAGGCTTCAAATTTTAATTAATGCTTCCCATTGTAACAAGAACAGGGTATGTTACAGGGTGCCTAGCCAGTGGAGTTTCAGATGGCATGCTTATTTCTTACAGTAGCTTTTACCAAGTTGTAAAATTGAAATCATTAATTTAAAACCTTAAAATATCGACATGATATGTTTACTACCAAGTCTTAAAAATAATTGGGTCATTATCATTAAAAGCTCCTTAACTGACTGCAACTTGAAAGTGCATGCAGTAGTGGAGATATGATGTATAAAATGAAGATGTTTTTAATCCCATTAATGCTATGTGATCTAAACCACCAAGACATCAAAGTCTGCACACTTTCTAACACAGGGCTTCTCAGTCTAATGACATCCCATCCAGTTTTCCATTGCACTCTCCTCTTTGTCCCACACCCTTCAACCTTCCTGTTTATTTTAAATTACATTAAACCTGCATCAAAGATGTACAATCCTAAATCTACAGGTGGGTGAACAATACCTGCAGTGGCAGCCCCCTGTTCGGAGCAAGCAGCATCAATTTGCTCAGAGGTCACTATTTCCCTTTCAAATGATCATTAGCTTCAAAGCACAGGAAAATGGGCCAACATATCCTCTAATTATCAGTAATCCAAAGATGACTTCCAGAGAAAAACTAATGACAATCCTGATACAGCAACTCTCCACTGCTGTTTTTGTCCTGATTCCTACTGGAGCTTAACAAAGTTGTCACCAACTGGTTTGACAGCACACCTGACTACCACACTGCTGCATGCTAACATATATCCTTTAAATCACAAGATGGTTTAAAGACAATTTGCTTTTACTCCGCACCACTGGTGGCAGCCTCCTGGTGCCGCAGCTGCTCCTTGGCGAGCTCCTGCCTTCAGCTTCAGTCATATGTGCAAACACCCTCTGCGCAAACACTCTCTGCAGTCCTACTGGATTTCTCTAGAGCTCTGGCTTCTCCATTTCCACTTGTCCCAGCAGCTTGCATAGCATGAAAATAAGGTTTACTCCACTCTGCTAGCCAGGACACCTGGAAGCCAGAAGAGGAGGTAGCAGCATCCACATGTGGAGGAGCTGAACAGAAAGTGGCTCCTGCCCCCAAACTCACACTTCTTTGTGGATAGCAGGAGGGTGGAAAACGCAGAAAACCACAGGCTAAAGACAGGAAACAGAGAGGGCCTGAATGTCTTGAAGAAGACCTAGAAGCATCATAGGGAACCTGAATCCTTGCTTGAAGGAAGAGCAGAAGAACCTCTCCACAGTTAAACCCTTCCAAGCCATCCACATCTCAGCTTGGGGGACACCACTACAGATGCAGCTATCTCCTCTCATCAGACAGCTGTTGACATATAGTGTACCAGCTTGGTAGAGTTAAAGTCACAGGTTGCAGAGGGAAACAAGAGATGCTTCCAATAGTTCAATACCTTGATTACCTTCAGGAAGAACTACTGAGTTTCAGAGCACCTTCACACACCAAGACTGTGTGCAATCTCAGTGGCACCCTCTTCCTTCTCCCATTCTCCTTGTGCTTGCACCATTACTTATTTAAGATGCAAGCTGTTCAGAGCAGGGCCTGTCTGCTTCCTCACCACACAGCTGCCTTTCTGTTATCTACAAACACAAAATAACACAACTCTGGTGCTTTGTTCCTGGTGGTGTTTTTGCTTTTTTTTCTTTTTTCTCCAGAGATAAGTTTAGGAAACAGTCTATCCTAACTTCTGTCTGTTAGGACTGCATGACCACAAGGTGTGCAACACAGTCAAATCAGACTTGATAAACCAAAGCTCTATCGTTGAATCAACATGTCTATATACAGGACAACAAAGTCCTTCCTTGTAGTTGCATTAAATAAAATCTTTAAAATTGTTACAATGGCAATTTGAATTCTCCTGTTCTGTGCAACTGAACACAGCAGAAGCCCACAAGAAACGTTTATGAGTGTATACATAACTCAACACCTGCACTGTCTATTTTGAAAACACTATAAATAGGAAATGACACAAATCTAACCTGGCTACATTCCAAGCCAGCAAGTCAGAAGGTTGGCAATTGAAATTACACTAACCAAGAAAACAATCCCAAGAGACACTTCACCTTTGTTTCAATGTAAACCCCTGTCTAAGAATACCTCTTTTTTCTTTTCCTCAAATAAACAAGGCAGTATTGATGGCACTAATAAAGACCTGAGTACACACAGTCTTAACGAATAGATTGGACAAAGAAGTGGAAAGTTCCTCATTTGCTTAAAGATTTACACTTTCTTTGTAGCTTAATGAAAGCAATTAAAGAAACAGAAGTCAGGGTCAAATAAGCAAGCTTATTAAACTGGAATAAGCATGTTAATGAATAATAATTATGTTTAAAGGTGTCCTGAAGGTTCTTCAATTTGTTCACTGGCCAAGTATCCAGATTAATGATTGAAGCTATTCTCTACTTTTTCTGTACTTTCAAACCTCATGTTGGCACAGGATTTTCCATGTACTTTACTGAATCTTCCCATTCATGAATAATAATGATAATGATCAGATTTTTTTACTTCATACTTAATACATACCCTCCAGTGCTAGCCAAATGCTAGCCTATGTTTTGTGGCTGTGAAAGGCTATGTGTCATGGTAAGAAAACCACTGTCTGTACAGAATACGCAATTGGTAGTTTAGGAATTGACAGTTTGGAGACTGTGGCATTAATAATTGTATTTACAACATACTCCTTACCACAAATATGCATTTAGACTGGAAGCTTGCTAAAGCAGGGATTTACTTTTTATTCTTCACTCACATAATACTTACTAATTGATCTAGTCCTGGTTCACAGATTCAGAATCTTTATTACTATTGCAACACTAACAAGACAATCATGAATGTAATGAAAGCTGCCTCAAGACTGGAAGTCTCTCTAAGCAAAAGACTCTTTTGACCATGTGGTCCGAG
Source organism: Psilopsiagon aymara (assembly GCA_024733675.1). Lineage (NCBI taxonomy): Eukaryota > Metazoa > Chordata > Aves > Psittaciformes > Psittacidae > Psilopsiagon > Psilopsiagon aymara. The sequence goes on from JANRGW010017850.1 coordinate 6,198, forward strand.
GAAGGAGGCATTGATACGTTGCTTGATCTGGTCAAGAAATCTATGCTACAAATCCTTTATAAGTTACCTCTGCTGGCAAACAGAAACCCAAACAAAGGCAGCTGTGAGGGAGTCATTTTATCCAAGCAATGATCTATTATCACTGACAAAAACTTCATGAGCTACACACGTCACTAGACACGTCAGAAATGCTTCTTTCAGCACTTCCCATTCGAAATGGCTGTAATCTCCTTAAAATGAAAGAAGAAGAAAAAGAAATTCATATTCCAAACATCCAGTATTTTATTCCAGATGATGACGTCTGTGACATTTACAAACAGAACATCATGGTCTTCCCTCAAACAACAGAGTGTTGGGATGTCATGGTCTCATACTGGATGAGACACTCTTAGGTGACCGTTCCCTGAGTTTCTCATGGTCACGATGCTTACCCTAGACACTGAAAATCTGGGAGTTCATAAAGTACATCACACAGAATTTGTGTGATGTTGAACTTAAGAAGACACTTTGCATGCAGGGCTGCATCTTACAGCTTCTCCTCTTTCCTCCACTCTCCCAAAGAAACCAACCAATTTTCCCGTCATTTTTTGTGCTTGCAGGAGACCAAATGGTATCTTTACAACCTGCAGCACTGAAACCTTTTGCCGACAATGAAAAACATCACCTCTGTTTACCCAGGAAAAACAACTCAGAAGTGAAATCATTGAATCTTTCCTTAAGTTCCTCTGCTGCCCACTACTAGTTCCCAAGGTCATGAAAAATCTATTATGACTAAAGGCAACAACTAATTAAAAAAAAAAAAAAAAAACAAACAAAAACCCCTATGAATTTTGGGCTAATAGTTCTGCTTCTTGAAAACCCCAGTGCCTCGACTGACTACAGATCTCTACCACTAACTTCCCCTTTTAATAGACATTTAGCTGTGCCAAGCCTCCCCCCTTTGTTTTATACATTTTAGATAAAATTCTCCTGCCAAAGCAACAGAACTGTGCTGTAATGAAAGCCACAGTCAGACACATACAAAACCTCAATAAGCTCATTAATAAAATGGCTGCTTAGCTCCTATCCTAGGAGGAAAGTTTTAAGATGCTGATGGATGACTTTGCTGAGGATGATTAAAACAATGAAATAAATCTCGTGCTTGCAGCAGTACAGGACATATTCAGGGAAGACAGAGACACAAGCAGTTTGCTCCTGTCTGCCTTGCAGGGTTAAAGCCAGCCAGGCAGATACAGCATCTGTGCAGAATATACAACCATCACAGCTCTGCTTTCCATGCCTCATGCTCCCTAATTCTTCATGTGCAAACATCTGGGCTTGACCCTCTGGCAGTATATTCTTCTCTCCCAGACATAGATAACAAGAACATACATCAAACTGCAAGTAAGGGTGCCTCTTGCCTACCTCAGTATGGGTGCCCAAACTTTTTGTTCTAGAGTGCCACAGTCTAATTCTGCCTCTCCCATCTTGACTCCTTTCTCTACTGTATCTTCTTCATTCTTTTCGCTCATTTTTTCCTCATTCCCATACTTTCCATCTCCTTCCCTAACATCACTCTGAACAACACTCTTTGAACTACAATGTTCACAGAATTGAAGATCAGCTTAGATGACCAAGAAATATCTGCAATTATAATTTCTTCAAGCAGTTGTAATTGCTTACTGTACCAGTGTACCAAATCAAATTTATCAGGAAAGAAAACAATGTTACTTTGTTGCATACAGCCAAGATATCCCAGACTTTTTCCAAGTTATCTTCCAAACAAAGTGATAATCTTTTTGTAGAAACTTTTCACATTTCAATAATTATACTAGAAACAGCACCCACACTTTCATCGCAGCACCAGAAGAGATGGGTTTATGCTCCTTGCAAGCCTGCATGTTTACAAACACAGACATAACAAGAGCTAGCAAATTCTGGTTTACTAATTTACAAAATGATTCTAGACAGGGGTGGGGAAAAGAAAAAGCAGCAAGCTTTTCCTATGAGTTTTCCCTCCCTTATTATAGGTTTTTTTTCAAAACCTCTATGTATTAGCATGTTCCTGTGATACAGTAATATTTTGTTTTATCATTCTGGTGTATATAATCTTTATCACAGTTTGGCACGGCTTTGCTCTGTGCCTCCACTAATAGTTCAAATTCATACTACTGGGAAAATGGCTAGTGACAGAATTCAAGCTGCAAACCTGATAGCTACAGACCTATCTCAATCCCGTCTGTGGTCTCAAAGCTCATGGAGAAAATACATACATAGACTGCACGCTTGCTCCTGGTTAAACAAAGAAAATTGGATTTTTATCAGTCTGCCTGTCACCTTTTACACGGCTCTGTTTTGTCAAGAGCTACTAATGAAAGAGCTCAGCAACAGATAAAGGACATACAGCTTTGACTGAATTCATAGATTTATCTAAAACATTTTCCAGTGAGATTTATATTATATTCTTTTCGGTGCTGAAACAGGGTTACAAAGCATGGAAATGAATGTCTTAAAATATGTATCTGCATTACTGAATATGACTGAGAGGCTTCATTAATAGTGACGACTCTGAAGATTTTGGTTTTGCACGTAGTCTTGGACAGTGTTCACATATACAGTCTATAATCTATATTAACTTTGGCTGGCATTTTGAATGGCAGCCCTAGGTAAAAACAGAGGGTTTTTAGCACTTTGTATGCTAAGATATAACCCAATAGTTAACAAGTTCATTTCCTTCTCTTGCTCATATCCCAAGGACACAGTACCTGCTCCACCAGAACTCTTCTCCAAGACTACTTCTATGGTTGCAGAGGCATCATGTGGCTGAACTGTGTCGGAGATGGCTGGGCTGACTATATACTGTGCTCATGGAGATCTGTACTATATAAAGACTTAAAATAGACAATGTTGGCTGTGTGTTGCTTCATAGCTTTTTTTTTTTTTTTCTTTCCAGTTTTTCAGAAGTGTCTTTCACTCTTCTGGTACCACTGAAATGTTAGGTGGACTTCTCAGAAAGACATCCAGGTCGGAAGCCACTAAAACAATAAGTAAAAAGCCAACAGAATGAAAACAAGAGTCCCAGTAGCAGACCAGTAGAAGAAGATCTACCCATAAAGCTGGAGATGGAAACTCGCATCCTTTCCCAGGGCCATATCTCAGGCTACCCCGGGCAATGCAGTTCTTAGCAAATACCCTTCCATTCAGCTGAGGAGTCAAAGCTGAATAAATAACATGCTAACCACATCACTTCTTTGCACACATCAACTGCAGGAAACTTACAAGCCTCAAGCACACTCGCCAGATGGGATAATCAAGCTCAGACAGATCACTGACCTTCCCAATAAAATACCTCAGGAATGGAGGTTGACAGGAATGGAGCTAAATAAATCTGTGTCACATTATTACACTCTCAAACAATCCATGGAAACCCATCTATACCGATTCATCCAGCAGCTCTGTATTCCTGTGGGTGCATCTTGTTAGGGATGAAATTGTTGGATTTTGAGTATTCTTAAGTATTCTCTGAATTTTCTTTATTGAAAATAAGGATCAAGAGTTCACTGCTGGGAACTACTCAGCTGCCTTTCCATGAAAATGATCAAAGTGCTTATATATGCATTTATGCTAAGCTATTCTTTCTTTAATTGCAACTGAGGCTGGTTTGTCACACTAGAACAATTTGGGAGAAGTCGAGGCTTTGAGACAGCACAAAATGCAAATACTATTTCACCTTCCATAAATGGAAGGCATGACACCCATTTAAATAACACTATTTTATCTGGAATTATATAAGTAAATATAATCAAATAATCTTATGCTTGTAAATAAGTTCATTATTTTAGAGTTACAAAACCCACATGAGACACTGCACTCTTCCTGAAATCACAGAGGTTTCCATCCTTTCCCCATAAAGTCTGTTTTTCCTTCCTCAATGTGCACCATAATGTTCAAACACGTTTTTGATGAATAATCACATTCACACAAGGCTACTCTGCTATTTTCCAGGCACTGTCATGTCATGTAATTCTTTCACAAGCCAGTATACTCTAAACCAGAAAGGATTAGACACAGTACCAATTATTGCTCAGTGCAATCTGCTATGAACAAAGCACACACACTGCAACCCCAAAAAGACAAGTAACTGTGGAAGTTCAAGGGCAGAAGACAACAGCAACTCCTCAAGAGTCTCATCACTCCCATGGAGATTAGGGCTGGCTCAGTGAGCCGCAGCAACTGCCAACATCCTTTCCTGCACCCCTGTGGCCTGGCATTCTCAGGAAGCCATAGATTTAGTTTATCCAAAAGCTTCCTATGAGTGCAGCCTACAAACATGTTATATACCTCAGCACAGACATACACCTCCACTTAGCCATACACTGGATGTTCTTGCATGAATGGATCCATGGCAGGGGAGCTGGAACTAGAAGACCTTAAGATCCTTTCCAACACAAATGATTCTATGACTCTGTAATCTGAGACTTGCATCTATATACACTACTTGCACAAGGAAAAATTGGGCATCAAAAGCTAGTCCTTATTTTAACAAAACACACATATTCCAAAAATCAAACTAACTAAATATTCAAATTCAACTTGCAGCCAGATCTGCCTTTTATGCACAAGTTCTCTGGCTGGGATATTCAAAGGTGATTGAAAGGACCTATGCGAGCATTAGAGACAGGGCTTTGGTGGGGAAGTTGTATGTTTCTGACTCCACATGATGCACTCCTAGAAAATTCCTACATATCCAGCTGTTGATGTGCAAAAACCAGTGAATCACAACAGAGCTGTAACAGTACCTGTGTATCTACTCTTTCCAACCCCCAGCTCAAAATCATTTAAACAGCTATTCAGTTTGAACTCTGCTAATGAACTAACCCACAAATTTTAAAAGGAATGTGTATTTTTAATTATAAAGCAGGCAAGTAAGCAGGGAGGGAAATCAAAAGATAATAGATCAAATCATCATGTCATTTATCTGGAAGTAAATTAGCAGTCAGTCCAGCAAAACAAGAGGGGTTAGAACAACATATGAAATGAATCCACCCAACTATTCAAGTTCAGTATTTTACCCACTTCATGGAAGTGCCACCTGTGCCACAACTACCCACAGCCTGAATTTATAATCCACTACATGGTTAGAGATGTGACCCTAAAATTACTTTAACACTGACCCCTAGTGACAATAGGTGGGCCTGTATCTTTTTATGAGGCTGCCCAGCTGGGAACACATCTTCAGGCTGTGCTCACTATAGAGGCTGCTCTTGCATTTCCAATCCACAGCTAATCCCACCGCAAGGATCATGCAGCCAGCGTGGGAGCTCCAACTTGCGTGCATTAGCTACAGTCAGGAGTGAATTATGGGTCTGTAGAAATATTATTATTAAAGCCAAACCGGTTCTCACTTCTTAAAAAGAGGAAAAGGCAATAATGCCAAAATACAAACACTAGATTTTCAGTCTTGTGATGGTAACAAATGTATTACAGAATAAGCTAGGCACACCTAATGACTGCTCACATCTTCAGGCAGTCAATCAAAACATCATCTTTCATCTCAGGATTTGTAATACCAAGACAACCTTTTCTCCTGTAATGCCCTGTAGCAAAAATAGCCAGGCAGCTCTTGGTACAGTATGCTAGCAGCTTTCTCTTCAGAAGGAGGGTGCACCTATGGGAGCAGGTATTTTGCCTATGGATCCATCACAATATAGTCCAGACGGAAGGATAAGCATGTCACAGCAAGTTGCAACCACCCTGTCTCAGGAAAGTAGTGAGGAAGCTACAGCTGCCAGTCCAGTACACAGCCCAACTTACTGTCTTTGCATGTAGAATCACAGAATCATAGCATAGTTTGCACTGCAAAGGACCTCTAAAGATCATCTAGTCCAACCCCCTCTGCAATGAGCACAGACATCTTGAACCAGACCAGGTTGCTCAGAGCCCCGTGCAACCTTGAACACTTCCAACGATGCGGCATCAACAGCTTCTCTGGGCAGCCTGCCTGACTGCCTCACCAACCTCATTATAAAAAATGTCTTCTTTCTATCTAGCCTAAGTCTACTATTTTAGTTTAAAAACATTATTCCTTGTACTACTGCAACAGGCCCCACTAAAAAGTTTGCCCCCAGTGTCTGGGAAGGAAACGAGGGTGATGGCCATGGCCCATTGCATGAAAGTGTTTCAAGAGGCGGTTTCCAAAGTGGGAAGTGCTTTCATTAAGCATGGTGTCTAATGACACCTGTAGCATATGTATATATACATATGTATTTGTATACATATACACACATATAAATAACATGTTTACTCAGGAGGCTCTAAATCTGCCAAGATGGATCGCAAAGAGCAAGGACCACCTTTGGAGATGATCCCACCCTGGGGTAGATACGAGTGAATTTTATATAACCTGAATTGAAAAAGTTCCCTTTCCACTGTCCAGAGGTTGTAATCTGTGTATTTCATTTAGACTAACATGATTTGTGTCAGGGGAGATTTCCATTTTCAGCCAACTATCCACCCCAAACAGTTGTCTCTGGTAGCAGACCTCAAAACCAGAGCCCAGAAAACTTCTCTTGCCCTCCCCAAAACTTGCTTCAGGGACTGAAAGGTTTCCAGACTGGTCCTCCAATTAGCCAGTACCACAGGGGTTTTCAAGGAAACATCTTCCCAAGCACAGCTCTAGCCAGGCAACTGCACAGACAGCCGCACAGTCAGGGAAGAACATCAGGCACTGAGGGAGAGTGCACCACCACAGACCTCAGAGCCTAATCAGCCATACCCCAGGCACACACACACACAAACGCATGTATTTCAAGATAATTGACTTGACTCTCCAGTCATTCTGAGTGGAGAGAATTGGCTGTCAGAATAAACTTAACTAAGAAGACTGAAGATTAAACACTTGACTGATGTGAAATTAAGAAGTCCTCTCATACTGACAAATACATTACCTGCTTGTAATGAAAACTGCAATGGAGAAAACTTCTCTGCTGAATGAGCTGCCAGCAAGAAAAATCAAGGAAGTAGTTATTTTTCAGCACACAAGCATAAAAACGGTACAACTGATGAACATCTGCTTGCTAGCAAGCCAGGCAGCCTTTAGCAACACACCTGGACCTCGCTTCCCTCAGTGCTTGGACCTGACAATACATCCACGTTTTAGCTGCTTACCTAATGACAGCAAAATGTGTCAGCCACAGGAGAAGGAAAACATGTCTTATATAAACACACTGAAATCAAAACCAGCCTGCAGGTTTAATATTTAGGCTACAAACCAGGTAATAAGACTTCCTCGTGCATTCCAGCTGTATGTATCAGCGCTTAGTACATGGATAACTAGAATTAAATATCTGTGGAAAAAGACAGATATACACTAAATAATGGATGCAAAATTGCCTCTAAGTTGTCATAATCATTACCTGGCTTGGACCTCAGCATCACCATGAACTGGTCTTAAAAACAATCATTTGTTCATGTTAGTGGCTGCCAAACCTCCATCTAATCCTTTCGTTAACAATATATCAGGTTAGCAAGCTGCCATGGCAGGAAAATAATTAGCTTTCCATTGTGGGGTGGCACATTCTCTATTGCAGTGACATAACAAATAACTCCATAAACTGCTATAATTTATTTGCATCTGAGCCTTTTCCCCCCCCTCAATTAGCCCTGCAGAATACTGTATTAAATGCACATGAACTCTTAACCACAGAAAGTCTTTTGACCAATCTCAGAAGTCTAAGACAGCATGGATAGCCATTACACAAGCAATTTATGGGTGACCTACCTTTAGGTCATTTAAATAAAGCTTGACAGAATAGCTGAAAGCAGACCATGCCAAAAGGCATCCTCATTAGGTGTCTTTTCCATCATCTGCATGTACTGAGTAACATGCTGTTGTGTCCCAGCACATACACACTGATTGTACAATGGTTATGTGGGGAAAGAACTGCTGCTGTTTTAAAGATCTCTCAATTAGGTTTGTCTTCTTGCCTTACCAAGAAGGTACATGTACTTCCAGGATGGAACTAGCTGGACCAAAGTCAAGACAGCCTAACCTTTTTTCTGCAAAGTGCTTTAAGGAGGCAGTTCAAAAAAGAAATTCGAGGATGCAGACAGTAGGAAACAACGTCACATTTCTGCTCATGTGAAAATTTACTCCTGTAAGCAGGTTTCAACAAGGCTTTAAAGCATGTCACCCCAAGCAGTTTTACTGCGGCTAGCTTAAGGTGGTTTATTCCTTCTATCAAAGATATAATCTTTATTTTAATCCTAGGAAACTGCATGTCAGAACTACCTTCTGCAGTGTGTTCATAGGTTAAGTACACAATGCATTAAAGACTCTATGATGTACACCACCTTTTGATTTTCTTGCTTCTCCCTTGACTTTGTGCTGTGAGAACAGAGAAGATTTTCACTGGCAGTATCTCTCTCCCTCAGTAGCACACTTCATCATGTGATTTTTAATTCATGTGCTATCACTACTTGAGACCTCATCTATTCTCACAGGGGAATATTCAGCTTTCTTGCTGCTCTTCTCTGTACTTCTGTAACCTCTTCTTGCTGCATGCTCAGCAAACACAGAAGATTACATGAATCAGGAGGGAGAAACCAGTCTTTATATAATAGCATACTTTAATAAATGCAAGCCTTTCCTAATGAATCCTGACAGATGTTTACATACAGCATTTCACATTGATATTTATCTAAACCACTTGGCAAAAATCTTTACAAAAGGTCATCAAGATATCCAAGCAACTTCTTTCCCTACCTGACACAATGGTTTTGCTGAATTTCATTTACCATTATGCTGCTTTGTTACTTGGCTTCATAAGATATCATTAACAGCTACTACTCCCTTCCTTCTCTTCTGTCTTTAACAGGACTCACTAACTGTGTATCTCCCCAAAAACTGCCCAGCTTGCCCAGCAATTTCCCTCTGAAACTCAAAATGTTCAACGGAGTTTGAGATGATACTACCAGAAAGGAATAGGAATTATTCTGGCGTAAGAAGAATACCTTTACTTTTTCTGGGCAAAGCAATTAACACCACACTCCTGTGAAACTACCTTTGTGAAAGGAGAGAAGATTGCAAGCATTTCGAACACAAAAGGCTAAAAAGCAATTGCCTGAATATGGACCTTCTTTATTCAATGCTGTTCACCAAATAGTATTTTGAGTCCTGACACAACGCATTATTTGTTCTTTTCTTCTTGACACTGTTCCATCTAATCAATTCCATTGGAAAAGAAAAAAATTTTAAGATCAGTCACTGGGTAAGCATGCACTGAAGTTACAGATGTCTTTTCCATGGGTGATAAACAGTGTATATCTTGCTGCTTGCCAAGAAAAGTTGTCACTAACTAGGGTGCAACAGCAATAGTTTCAACAAGGCAAGAAATAATGCAGGAGAAAAACAGTTATCATCTATAAGACTGCAAGGTCAGTGGGATTTACGTGTGCAACTTTTTAATACGCTCCCCCACCCAAGAGCTACTGGCTCAGAAACAAGCAAACAGAGCTGAAGACTCAGCAAAAGAACAGGGCATTTAGAAGAAAGTGATGTTTTCCAGTAGGAAGTCATTCCCGTAATGAAAATTTAACTAGCACCAGTATAGGCAGTAAAAAAAACAAACCCACAAACAAAAAAGCCCCACAAACAAAAGCCAACCAACCAACCAACCAAAAAAAGCCGAACAAAACCCAACCAAAATTATAGGGGTTTCCTAAATGAAACAACGAAGGTTTTGGTTGCCTATCAGCTTTGTAATGTGCATCATTCTGGTAACTGTGAAGGTAAGGAATTACTTAAAAACTGCTGGGGACTGGTTGGTTGGTTTGGGTTTTTTTCTTTTTTTAATCACTGCTGTACAGCTGAACATGCTCAATGAAGCAAAACTGCATGGATAATTACCCCCATGGAAGCAATCCAAAGGTTCACGAAATAAAAGCTGCTTCCAATTTAAAGATCAAGGTTTTAAATTAGGAAAGTACTTGAATCTCCAGCTGATAAAGATGTTTTACCTGCTGGGCAAAGGTAATGGTCAGGGACTTAATTCAGGACTCCCACAGCACACAGGGAAGGGGAGTTCCTCCGCACAGCAGTTTGAAACAGTGAGATACCACTTAAAGAGACAAGAAAAACAACCACTGCCATTTTACAATTATTAATAAAAAATACCAGAGGCTTTTAGGCTCTCCCCTAAGAACCTGTCACTTCCCTTCCTCCAGAACCTTCCAGAACTGCCAGAGGAGTACAAGTCAGCCTCTAGTCAAACTAATGTCAGGAAAGGAAACAGGTTTTCCTCTTCATCAGATCTGTTCTTCATTTACACACACAGTTCAAACAGGAGTGAAAGAAAACTTCTGCAATTGCTGTCATCCTAATGTGAAACCTAAGACATAACCCAGAGAATGAAGTATAACAACGAATTAAGGCAGACTTTGCATTAGCAATGCTGCACTGCATGGAATAGCCATTGTGGTTGCAAAGCACAAACCATAGAAGAGCACAGTGTTAAGAAATGAAGTTTAAGGAAACCAGCCAATTCCTTGCTCCCATCAATCAGTAAGTCACATGGATCAATTCACATCTTCCTTAATGCCTAAACCTGAATTTCCTGTGAAAAATAAGCAGAGAAAAATTACACTGCACTTAGAAGTTAAAGGAAATTTTTTAATACATCATTTATCATCAGAGGGATTCTATTAGTATTATCAGAGGGATATAATAACATACCATCCACCTCCCCTCAAAGCCAAGCAAACTCTTGGATGCCTCATTTAGCACAATAGAATAGCAATGGAAATAACAAAAAGAATGTAAAGCAAAACACACAAGGTATGTATCTTCATTACTCCTTTTGATCACACTACAAAATACTTATCAGCCACACAGTCCTATTACTGTACTGCTGTAGCACCTAGCTAGTAAATAGTTTCTATTTGAAAACACGATTATCTGCAGAGAATACAACTGAGAACTTATGTGGAGAGTTCCAGTGGCTCAGCTAACATTGGGTAATGCATTAACCTATGATCATAGAATCATAGACTAGTTAGGGTTGGAAAGGGCCTTAAGATCATCTAGTTCCAACCCCCCTGCCATGGCAGGGACACCTCACACTAAACCATGTCACCCAAGGCTCTGTCCAACATGGCCTTGAACACTGCCAGCAATGGAGCATTCACAACTTCCCTGGGCAACCCATTC
>JANRGW010017855.1:0-47453 GCA_024733675.1 Psilopsiagon aymara
ACAAGGGGTAATGGGTTCAAGCTTAAACAGGGGAAGTTTAGATTGGATATGAGGAAGAAATTCTTTACTGTAAGGGTGGTGATGCACAGATGGTGGTTGCCCAGAGAGATTGCAAATGCTCCATTGCTGGCGGTGCTCAAGGCTGGGCTGGACAGAGCCTTGGGTGGCATGGTTTAGTGGGAGGTGTCCCTGCCCATGGCAGGGGGTTACAACTTGGTGTTCTTAAGGGCCTTTCCAACCCTAACTATTCTATGATTCTATGAAAAGTTCTTTATGCTTGGAAGTGTGCCTGTTCTACCTCACTGAAAGTGATACTTTCCCTTGCTGATGTAGAGAAGTTTCTTTTCCTCCTGGTTATTGCCTTTTCTGAGAGCACGGAAGCATGCTGTTTTAGCGTTGATACCCTGCTACCATGAAATGATGTGGTCACGGTTTGTTCCCACCAGCTGGCACCACCTCCTGGCAGAATTTGATAAATACCCTAGTGGCTGATTCAGCAGGTTTTTTGGCATTTTGATACCATTATGAGGTGACGATTTTTCAGACAATATCCAATTGTCACCTTAGTTTTTGATCATGGTTTCCTGCAGCTCACTTGGCATCTTAGCCAGACTTCCTTGTGCCAGTGTGTGGAATGCCACACAACAGCCTTTTTCAAACCTGCTGTTGCTTTGGCCTGGCAATATATACCTGGAAATAATTTAAAAGAAATGCGAGTCTACCTCAGGGTTTGGTGTTTTTAAAGAAAATATTTTCTACATTTGCCTTAGATAAAGCCAACCCTTGTCTGGACATGCTCTTTTGAATGCTGCCAGCAGATTTGCAGAAATCCAATACTATGTTTGATCCTACTAGAGCTGGTCTGTCTGATTTTGTAGGTGGTCCTTATATTCAGTGGGGTGGATTTTGATGTGTGTTGTCACTGTATATGATGCTGTCTTCAACCTTTCACCGGTAACTACTCAATACTTCAGTTTCTAGGTCTTCAGAGAGAGCTGCATGAGGTAACAGGTACAACTTTGTTCTTTAGTATTAGCTAGAGCACAGTCCTGTTTGATTCTTAAGCCACAAAGTAGTCTCTATGTATTGTCCTTGTACAGGAATTATAAAAGCTCATTTCTGTCTATATTAAGATTAAAAACCAAACAACAGACGTCAGGCATGTTTTCATAACTAATTTTATGAAGCATTTCAAGCACTACACTGATTAAGTTTTGTTGTTATTCAAACTTCATATAAAATTCCAAAACTTCAGAGATATACACTATAAAAATCACAGTTATGTAAAAAGCAAAATAAATAAAGAGAACATTCCTTTACAGCAACTCATGAGCCAGTATGACTGTCTGCACTGGAAATAATGTATAAAAAAATCATGTAAGTAACCAGAATTTTCTGTTAAACATGTCTTTAATTAAGGAAAACAAGGAAAAGAGGAAATGAAGAGACATTGTCTTTTTACTCTTAATGAAAACCAGATTTCTGCTAACTGTCTTTACAAAAGTTCCATCTGTATTGATGCATTCTTATACCAGCTAGTGGCCTCCTCCTAAAGAGAACTAACTGCTGATAATGACAGTCAAGTACAAAAGAAGAAATCAAGATTAAACTACAGAGTACATCTTCTAATCTGGAAGGAGTTAAGCAGAGGCCTCGCAGAAACCGCTGGCATTAATATTCTGCTTTGAATGGGTAGTCCTTGTGATTGACAGCTCTGAGAAGAAAAAGAACTGGTTATTTAAGTATTGAAGAAAGTAACTTCAGCAGCATTTCCCTACTGCAGTCTACCTGCCCCACTGCCAATGTACTCAAGTTTTGCTGCTGTCATTAATTTTAACATAGTCTTGTGAGCAAGCACATGATACACAAAGATGCTGAAGGGAATGTCCTGAATCAATCTACCTTCTGACATCAGTTCCAGGACATTGTTACCTGGGGTGCAAGATAGAAGATATGAGCTCTACCTTGTCTTGGTCATGTATGTTTTCAAGACATGGGGGATGAAAATACAGATGGGCCTAGTGGATACCAACAATAAAATGGCACTTACTGAGGCACTGGAACTGCCCTCCAGTTCCTGTTAAAGCTGAGGATGACATCCATCTCCTTTTTAGACAGTTCAAAGTCAAACACCTAGAAAGGAAACAAAAGAACAGCCCTTTTTACTCAGATTCATGAGTAGTTAGCTACTAATATGCTTCATGTATTCATGACCTGAGGAAAGGAACATATTGCATCCACACTAAGCAGTTAAGAAATCCTCTTATTTCTTCGCCAAATACCAATCTACCCTTGAAGTAATCAAGATAGCTCTTTTCTCTCTGAGGTGCTATTCACAGTCATGTCTTAAAGTTCCGGGTGGTTGAATGCAGCTTGTGCTGTAATGCACAGAACAAAAACTTAAGATGCCAAGGATGGATTACTCAATGTATTGCAAATACTGGAACCAGTGGTAAATATTTCTGCTACAGCTGGGTACCAGCTTCAAATAGTTGTCTCAGTCAGTTGTCTAAGAGTTCTTGCTGGTGGTTCATGGGAGAAATAAGTCCAAAATTTAGCAGCATGAATTGAAAGTAACACAGAGATATCATTTAAGAATGCCAGGCCTTATGAGCAGGCATCTACCTGAACTTTCCTGCCAAGGGGAACCACAGCCTCAAAGTGAGAAAAACTGTAATGGGTTTGGTGTTTATAATTTGTTCCTTAACATCCTAAAGAAAGGCTCACTAAGCATTTCCCAGGGGGCAAGTCCAAAACTTGGGTTTCCTTTCTGGGCAGCAGAGCTTGGACTGCCCTGGGGTAACCCATTTCTCTTCTGACAGGAACAAAATGCTTTTCTGCAGAGAACAAGTGCAGATGCTTAGGTAGCCCAGAGCCCCCATCTTTACATCTCTGCGCTCCCCTTCCAGTGCCTCTTAAGAGCTGCTTGAAAACATGGAGGAGATGTGGGTTTAGGTGTCTATCCTGTGTAAAACAGTAGCAGCAGTTTCCAATGGAAACTTCACCTTGATGTTTTCCTCAACACGCTGAGGTTTCTCAGACTTGGGAATGACAATCACTTCTCTTTGGATGAGAAACCGGATCAGGACCTAGCAAAGGACAAGGAGGAGTGTGAACACAGAGGTACCAAGAAATCTGTTCAAATGCATTTTGTGTTCTCCCTTACCCCTTTTTTTTTCATTCACAAACCAATTTCCTTTTCTACAACCATGTTCACTCTTTGGAAGACTCTACCAGCTTGCACACAGGAGTCTGATGTGCCAGGATTTGCTTGCAGTCTACTGACAAGCTAACTGTTTCTGGCCTATGTTGTTTCTTCATCCTGGTTTCTCCAGATATTTTTTATTTTCATTTAGGTTAGAAGGGTAAGGGGGGAGGAATGATAATGCTTCTGGCTTGCATTATATGAGTGCTCAGACCCTAGTGATACTGCAGATTATTTCAGTCACACAGGTAAGTATTTCAGCTGGGTTAAGATATTTTGAAGTGCTTAAAAGGAAAAACAAACTTATAGACTTCAAACATTGTGTTTCCCCCCATCCCCCCTTTTCAAAAGAGTACCGTTGAATACAGATTTTTTGTTCTGCTTCGCCTGTCTTAAAATATGACTGTCGTTGGCTGCTTGTGAACCTGTGCATTTGTTTGAAGTGCAGTTTCTGCACACCCTGGGCAAGAACTCATCTGTGTGACTAGTAAGTAACAGAGAAAAAAGTTCATCTTGTATAATCAAGCAGCTTTCAATGGTTCTTTGTGAACACAAGCAAAAGGGGAGCAATCAAATTAATCTGCAAATTACAGGATTTCTCTGAAGAATAACTTTGCTAACTTAACGGGAAAAAGGAATGACACATTAGCTTGATGATTTGTAGGTAAATCTCATGGGAAAAGGGTTCTCTGGGAGCAGGCACTTTTCTCTGGGAGCATAAGAAATCTCCCCAGAAGGGGAACACCTGAGGTAAGCATGAACCACTGCTGATCAGCCCCTGCCCCCTCTAAACTCACAATCAGGACCTCTTAGAAAATACCTGATAATTCATAGGAATGCTGGTAAGAACTGGGTCAGTATGAGGAGTTAAGTGCAGTTCAGCTCTGTTACATCATATCTCTAGAGAAGGCAGCATCTGCTAAGACTGCCCATTAGATATGTAAAGATGTCAGAGGAGGAGGAATAGTTTGCCCTGACAGCCCCACTGACCTGAGCAGGGGTTTTATGGTGTCTAACTGCAATCTCTTTAATCCTGGGATCCTCCAGCAGCATAGGTTCCCCTGGCTTGGCCCTATTAAAAACAAAAGCCCGGATATTCATGATAGAGAGATGTTAGCTTCCCTGCAGGAAGCCTGACATTTTGCATGAAATAATCTGCAGCAATGCAACAATACTTTTCCAATTATACCTGCATTATTTATATCATTTACATCAAAGATTCAAGTTGCAAATGCATGGATTTGTGTATGGAAAGGCTACAGAAGAGTATTTTCTTACCATGGGCGGTTGGGAGAGCCAAGGGGACTGTATGCCGTCACAACAATCCCTTTGGATTGACAGTAGTTGATCAACTTTTCCTGGGTTAGGTATGGATGACACTCAATCTGCAAGCACAGAAGCACAGTGGTTGATGCAGAGGCAGACTGCACGGGGCTCCTGAGCATAACATTTTAATTCCTCCTGGGTCAAAGAAAATATGAAGGGAAGACTCCCAATAGCATGATTTAAAGTATCTTATAAAAACATTATTCATATCACAGCAGTATCTAGAGGCCTAGCACAGAGAACAGGGCTTCCTCATGCTCCATATTATGCTAAGATAGTGAGAAATAGACGAGAAGAGTGAAAGTGCTATCTGGTCAAGAATTGAGGAAATCAGTCTTCCTTGACTACTGCACAGCAGGACTGCATCTTCAGAGAAGCAGCTCAGAATACCTGAAGTTTAGTTTCTGCTCCAAGTCACCCAACCTCTCCTCGAGTCACGCTGATTCATGAAGAAGCCTGGGAATCTGAGCTTCCCTAGGTTAGCTAAGATCATGTTGTGACCAGCCATTTGGGCAAGACATCCTTTAAACAGAAACAAGAGCCTACACCGGGATGCAGCTCAAGTTGCCACAAGCCATAGTATGACCACAGGGCTATGGCTATACTGCATAATATGGCACCATGAACATACTTAGCTACCTGTAAATGCTATAGCTTTGCTACCAGGTTTGGTGACATGAAATCCACATACAATAGTTTATCTAGTCCTGAGCTAGACTAGGCTACTACTGCACTGACAGTGTGTGGCACAGGCGTGCCCAGGGAGAAGCAAACTGAAGTCAAAGCCTGAAGTTCTTTAAACTGTTAAAGTTGGTGCAGCTTTTAATATGGGGATAGTTGGGTTCATGCCCACCAGAACTTTCTAATGCTCAATAAAATCTTCCCAAGTTCTTTGTTCCCCTTGTGCTATGCCTGGCTGACAAACAAGCTAGCCCCAACCCAGCATAACAGCGGAGGCAGCACCCTGCCTGCATGGGACTCAGCGTGGAGATTTTCCTGGGTATTACCAAGGCAACAGAGATAGGCATTCAGCACCCTCAGCTGTGTGCAAAGAAGTCTTATACGGAAAAAGGTCCTGATGCCACTGCTGTCCTGCGATTTCATTTATTAATGAGGTATGTGCTAAGAATTTGTTATATAAGTGCATACTTCAACCCTCCCTTCTGTGTCCAAGTTCAGTGAAATGATTTGTGCTGAAAAATAAGTAAGTTCAGTGAATGAGTTAGAGCATCTCTATACATGCCCATGCTTGTGCAGTAGCTTGCAGGGAAGATTATGCTGGTTATCTCAGGGTTGAATAAAATCGGCCTGTGGCAACTTTGGCTGTGACATCTAAGTCCAAGTCATAGTTCAGAGTGTGAAAGAGGATACATAGCAGAAAAAACTCAAGGTCCTATAAAAGGCAATGCATATTTTCACTGTTTTACACTGCCTAAAAATTATACATTCTCATGTGTTTGATATTACTGTGATATGGGTAGATTGGATATAAGGAAGAAATTCTTTACTGTAAGGGTGGTGAGGCACTGGAATGGATTGCCCAGGGAAGTTGTGAATGCTCCATCGCTGGCGGTGTTAAAGGCCAGGTTGGACATAGCCTTGGGTGGCATGGTTTAGTGTGAGATGTCTCTGCCCATGGCAGGGGGGTTGGAACTAAATGACCTTAAGGTCCTTTCCAACCCTAACTATTCTATGATTCTATAAGATATGCATAATCAATACTTTTTTGTTCGATAGTACTCTCAAATCTCCACTGCATATATGCACATAAGTCTACGAAAAAATTTTCTGTTGACATCCGTGTCGGCTAAACACCATTAAGACTGCCACTATACCAAAGCCTTGCATATCACAGGCAGCACTTAGTCTTTCAGACAACTAGAGGTACCTATAGTGCTTTGCAAGACCTTTTGATGGCACCAAAACTATTTAAAGGTCATGACAGAAGTCAGTTTCAGAGCTGAAGTGTAGCATGAGTATTTCAAGGTTAGTTGACATCAACAAAACCAAAAATCTTACCTGGTTATTTACTGGCTTGTATTTCAGTCCTGGCTTGTTCAAGATTCTTTCAATCTGCTCACGGTTAAAGTTGGAGATACCAATGGCTTTTACGAGGCCACAGTCCACCAGCTCCTCCATGGCCTAATGGGTAAAGTCAACCAATATGTGTTTATGAGGCAGTAATACTGTCAACTACATTATTTTATTTCCCTGAAGCTAATGACAAACCAATGAACTAGCTTGTAACTTGTATTATCTATATGCTTTACATTCTAGTTCAGATGGGAAAGTAATATAAGAATTGCTTGGCAAAACCTTTTGTAGTAAGAAGCAAAATTCTTTTGCTTTGGCTTCTTTGAGGGTCATTTTACCAGAGCTTAAAAAGCAAGGGTGACCCTCCACTTCCTCCCCTACCTGCACACTCCCTCTGATTTGGCAGAACACGGCAGGGAGGATGTTAGCTTATACTCAATTACCTCAAAATACTTCCTTGCACCTGTAATTTGCTACTGCAGAGAAAACTGTTAATTCCCAGAGCTGCAGCATCACAGAGGTGCAGGTAGTAGGAGCAGGCCCTCAATCCTCCCAGTGCACAAAGAAAGGACGATTGAAGGACAGCCAGAGATGCTGACTGACAACACTGAAAAGCATGAGAATTCGGTATCTGTATGAAACACCCACTAAATTAACAACCACACCCGGATTAATCCAGGTTTCGATTCTCCCACTGTATGTATTCAAGTATTTTCATGACAGCACCTGCAGTGCTAATAGCTTCCTCCTCTTTAGTCTTAGTAAAGACATCCTCTGTCTTAGTAAAGACATCCCCTCTTGCTCCCTAAAAAAGAGATAGCAGCAGCTCTGCTCATTTTCATCATGAAATACAACTTTTTCGTGACTATCCTCCATATCCAAACCTATTCTTTAATTTCACTGTGCACACAGATCTCTGCTCCATCTGCAGATGCAAACACCTGGTCCCAAGATTAAACATGAACTTACCTCCCATGTGTCCACAAAATCTGTATCACTGGGGATGATCATACCATTCTCATCCACAGGATTCAGTTCTTCACCAGCCTGTTATTTCAAGGCAGATAATGCATAGAATTTTGTTTTTAAGAGCTGAATTTCCTACTGTTTACTAGCACTTCTGACTGGATCGATAGGCAGCAAGTTAGCAGGTTATTAAAACATATTACATAACTGAAAAAAATACACACATTTTTTGGACAAGGGCCATATTTCTACAAAACAAACCCTGCATAGAAAAAGTGGGAATTAGCAGTAATTATGTAACTTAGGCAAATCTAGACAGAAAGCAAAAGATACCACACCCCACTCCTCTTTATTCTGGAGGGTTCTTTTTTTTTACACAGGTAGACTCAGGGCCGGGGGGAAGTAAGGGCAGGGAAAGTACTGTGCTGCTGCACTGCGATTCATTTCCCACTGTTAATTACTCCAAATCAATCCACTATCTCCAAAAACTGAGATCTGAGATGTTCACATTGTTCTGGCCCAGCAAAAGGCCATGATCCCAAACTGTATAATCCCATGTTGGTTACCATTTCCATGAAGACCCAGGGGGCTTGTTAGCAGTGCTCATAACTATGACTATCTCACCCCAAGTGCAGAAATACAGACCCCCATGATAAAACATACCACTAGCTAGTTAGTGACTGAATTCTTTCTAGCACAAGGGTAAAGGAAGAGCCAAATGAACCACAGCATATCTCAGCTGCATGATGATGGTGACAACACAGATGAGGGAATGCACCATGTTTCTAGCCAGATAAGGAGAAGAGGGATGTAGAGCAGGACTACCTTGTATCCCATAGGGAAGTGTATCAGGTAGAGGTCAAGGTAGTCCAGCTGCAGCGCAATGAGGCTCTTCTTGCATGCTACTTTAACCAAGGACCTCTCGTGGAATGTGTTCCATAACTGTGGGAAGAAGCACATAACTGTGGGAAGAAGCACAACCGTGATTCTACAACCTCCACAATCCAGGGGACAGAAGCTTCTCCCTTGGTGCTCTGGAAGGAAAACTCGCTCCCAATCTACTCAGTCCACACTGAAGACAAAGATGCCAATATCTTCATGGCAAGGCAGGACAAACATACCACAAATAAGGAGTCAGTAATGAAGGTGGGCAGTCAGTATTCCTACTTATGAAAAGAGGTTCTCAGAAATAAGTATAACACTCTGTAATGTGTACCTGACCCAGCAGGGCTGTTAGTGTTAGATTTTGTTTCTTGAGCTTAAATTTTGAGTCTTAAGCAGCTCACAGCTACCCACATTCTGTTCCTTTTTACTGCCCACAGTGAGAACTGTTGTCCATTTTACTTAATTTCTGAAATGAAAATTCAAGTCATTTAAATAGAAGAACTTGAAAGCATTATTCAAATTAAAACCTGTTCTTTAACAAAGATGAGGAGTATGTGCAAAACCCCAACCATACTCAAAGTTTTATCCTTTTGCTAATGAAAACCCCAAGTAATAATTTTTAGTTGAAGTGTTCCTGTTTTCTGGTAAAGAGCACTGCTGAGGCAGGTGGATAAGAGAAAGCAGTGGAGTTATACTTTAATATCTATTTCCTTTTAGGCTTACATTTTGTACATGACACCATTTTCAAGTGTCTTGAATGCCAGTAAGTGGCACAGCACCTTTGAATTCAGACATCTGATTTGTCTTTTATTTTTCCTGATCTTTCTAGGGTTCAAGCAAATGAATCATCAATATAATTAAATGAGCTAATAGACAACTGCCATGCTATATTTCCTGAATTGTCTAATGGTTCCCAATAAGGCTCAGTCCAAATTACAACTGAAGGACAGAATTTATAGCGCACGACACCCATGAAGTGAAAGTCAGAGAAAGGAATAGGTCCTCATGTTACTTTACAGGTGGAACAAGTGTTTACTCTCTGCGGAAAGCTAAATGTCACAATAATCCTGCATCCTCGTACCTTGGTGACAATGAAGAGGTCTTCCCGTTTCACAGCCCCCTCCTTGATCTTCTGCTGGATTGCATTCCCTATTTCATTTTCATTCTGGTAGAAATAGGCACAGTCAAAGAGGCGGTAGCCTGCATCAATAGCACACTTTGCCACCTCTTCCACCTTTCCTGGAGGAGCCTGAAAGCGAACACAACCAAACCATGAGCTGTTTCATGGCCTTCTGCCACTGCTCACTGCTGTGATAACTCTGCACAGTCCTCATTTCCACCTGCTGAGGGACTTTCCTTGTCACCTGTATTTAAACTGCATTTTAGCTTTCCAAGCAAACAGCATTTTTGCAGGGAAATGGGACAGAGCAGAAAGGAACTAATTCCTGTGACACATTTTGACCGCTATTTCCAGCAGCATGTGCCCACTATCATTTCCCGTCCTGTACCCTCCATGTTGCCTAAGCAGCTTCTCCAAACCCTGCCCATGAGGGCAGTCCCGTGGCGCAGGACTCCTCTCTGACCGCGCGCCATCAGAGGGCTGTGAGTGGCCAGCAGCCGGGCAGCTTCTCGTAACCTACTTTTGCTACTTTCCTGTCCATTTCCTCTTTTGCTTCCTCTCCTCTTTTTTTCCCTTCCTTCCACCTTCCTCACCCCCTACACCCCTCTTCCCCTTTTGTTTTGCCCTTGTTTATTTTGCAGTTTGCTGCCTGAGCCCCGCTGTCCTCCCTCCCCGCCTGGCAGCCCGCCCGGTTATACAAGCGGCCGCGATTGCGGGCGAGCGGTGAGACCGGAGCTCCGGTCCCAGAGCAGGGAAGCGGGCTCCGCGGCAGCCGGCACCGCAGGGCGGGAGCCCCGGCTGTGCTCACGGGTCTTCCCTTATTTTCTCTCCTTTGCACGCCTGCACCGGCCGCCGGAACAGCGTCCTCCCGCCCGCCCTGGTACCTGCCAAGTGCCCAGCCCCAGGATTGGCATCTTCAGCTTGTTGCTCAGCTCCACGCAAGGGCTCGCCATGGTGTCCGCAGGTGTCCGTTTGTTTATGCGTGTCAACAGCGGCCAGAAAGCGCTTAAACGCGTGGAGCCGTTCGTCCCCCGTTCTAGCGCCCCTCCCCGCACCTTCCTCCGGCCTCCGCTGGGTTTCGTTGCATGTGAGACACAACGTGCCTGTGATTGAGAGATTTTGGTTTGTTTTAGAAACTTGATACTGAGAGGGTTTGTTTGTTTTGCACTGAATAAACGAAAAGCAAATGCCATTGTGATGACGAGTTTGTCACTTTGCATGTGTATCTTCTGCAGCAGAGAGAGCCTGAGGAGTGCCAGGAGATTTGCATGAGGTTTTCTGGGCCGTTTTCCCAGTTACTCTTAAGCGGTGACAAATGGATAGAAATTTTCACCTTTTCCCCTAGAAAATACTACACTCACCTGGTGTTCGCAGAGCAAATAAAAAAAGAGAATGTAGTCTTAGCTTTACATCAATTCTGCATTCCCCATCTCTGCATGCTCATGATGTGCTCCCCACAGGAACATGCAGTACTCTGTGTGAAAGCACCAGTTCCTAATGCTCAGTTAAAATGTCAGCCAGCATCAGTAGGGTGTCAGAGGCTGCAAAAGGGATTTGTGATCACAGCTTGTCTACAGGTAGTGCTCTAGTTTGAATAATCGCCCACATTTTTATGTGAGATCAAAATACATTGAGAGGGGTGACATTTAAAGGCTGCATGAAACTTCATATGAATATAGTGCTCAGAAATCAAGAGCCATAAGCTTGGAAAGGCTGGGATAGTTGGCTGACAGTTGTCTTGAAGAAAAGGTGCTTTATGTTAGGAAGCTGGTGTAATTTCACACCCTACCTTGGGAATCTCACATGTCACAGAGCCTAGGCTTTGTGTTTGTCAGAGTAGGGATTCTCTGCTTCTTGAATATTCTTTTACTTATACTGCTGTAAAGTTCTCCTTGCTCATTGTTGACCCCTGACTACCATGACTACATGTTGGGCAGGTTCCACTGGTGTCTTCTTGTGAGTTGTACAATGAGAGTGAGAGAGAAGCAAATACTTTATGCTTGGACTGATAATGTTTGCCTATCAAAATATAGTGGCAACTGTGAGTTTTTTGTGCCACTAGTGCATTCTAACTGCAATGTTTGATGTGGTACGTTAAAATCTTTTGTGTACCTGCATGATTCAAGTGCTTTCGTGGAACAGTATTTTCAGTTGACTGGCTGATCCATGTTCTGGCTTTACATCTGAACAAAATTTCTTCCTGCTCAACTTGATCTGTTTTCTAAGCCATTAGTTGAACAAGTTTCATTGTCATCTTTCTGTTCAAATTGTCAGGCTAACATGACAACACCAGAATGCTCAAACTAGGGCAGCTGGAGGAGGTCTCTGCTATTGAAAGCAAATGTGAAAAAAACCATCAAACAAACCCTCCAAAGAGAGAGAGAAAAAACAAAGCTACTGCAAGAGATGTGAGAAATTTGACAGAAAAGAGAGAGCAAGATCTACAGTAAAAATACAGAAACAAATCTGTAGAGATTTTATAAAAACAATAACGGTACATTGACTTTAAGGCCAGAAGAGACCACACTACTCTTCTGCAATGACCTCTTGTTACATTAAGAAAGTTTTATACCAAACCTATGACATATACTTATTGCTTATTTCATTATTAAAGGTGCTTGGGTGCTGCAGCAATAGGAGCTGACTGAAATAATGTAAAGAATAGACTAGAAATTGTTGCGGTTGAGTCACAAATTGCCTTTAATAATATCAAATCTTGGTCTGAAAGGAATAAAACACAACCATAATTGGCCCTTTCTTCTTTTTTTAACCAGGTGCCTAAACAGTCCTCAACAGTTTTCCTCCCTCTAAACCTTTCTTCTAAGACAGTAAAATTCTGAAGTGAACTTCCTGGGGGCCAAGGAGGAGCGAGCACGGAAAGATTTTGACAGCTGTACTACAGCATGGGCTGGCAGGGAAGATGTGCTGGAAGGAAGCAGTTACATGTACAGGCTTTTATGGTTAGGTGTTTCTGTTCTTTTTTTACCTGATTTCATTTTCTGCATGGGAAAAGATAACTGTCATCATTTGTAGCTGCATAAAACCTGGCTTTATGGGAGTTTGAAAGGTTTTTTTTCTTTTTTTCTCTCTCTTCTTTTTACTTTTGCGGGGACAATATGAGTGATGAGTGTGGCCCATCCACCTCAGTGTTTGAGCTGAGTCACAGTGATTTTACTCCCTGGAAATCCTGGCAGCTC
Organism: Psilopsiagon aymara; assembly: GCA_024733675.1. Classification (NCBI taxonomy): domain Eukaryota; kingdom Metazoa; phylum Chordata; class Aves; order Psittaciformes; family Psittacidae; genus Psilopsiagon; species Psilopsiagon aymara. The sequence goes on from JANRGW010017855.1 coordinate 12,734, forward strand.
CCAGGAGCACTTTGCCATGCTGTTCTATGAATCAGAGTGTACAGATGCAGGAGGTGACTTGTCTGTAACCTTGTTAAGCATGGCCGTGTTTTTGAAGGCATTGCTATCACCTCACTTGATGTGTAACTAGTGTCTGATTCGGAGTTGTCTTTACTTTAGAGTGACTCTTCCAGAAGCTAATGGTGTTCCTTCATGGTTAACCTTTGTTAAGATACTGAAACACAAAAACCAAGTCTCTTCTTTGGGTAGTCCAATGTTACTGGGAATAGTTTTGCTCAGATGAAAGTACTCAATGTTAGTAAGTACTGAACTAACAGTAAGGAGCCTGTCACAAACATGAGGAGCTGACTAGTGAGTTGCCACATGCAATAAGGGAAGGGGATGGGAAATGGTTTCAGGATGTGGATTTTGGTTGTGGGTTTTTTTGTTTGGTTTGTTTGTTTTTGTTGTTAAGAAAGATGTGGAGAGTCAGCTGTGTCAGAGAAGAAATGTAAAAGGTGGTGCAATACTCTCCATTGCAACATACTGAAATAACAAATAGTAGGAAGGCAAGTATTGTCACCTATATTTTGATAAAACCTTTTTTAACCCGTCGTGAGTCTAAAAGCATCCTGGGCACCTGCTCAGAATTCAATATGGGTGAAGACTGAGGCATACCCACACAATCACAGAAGTGTGAGGTTGGAAGGGACATCTTGTCACTTTGTCCAACTCTCCTGCTCAAGCAGGGCCAACTAAAGCAGGTTGCCCAGAACTATGTCTAGCCAACTTTTGCATATCTGCAAGAAGAGAGACTCCACAGCCTCTCTGAGCAACCTATGCCAGTGCTCAGTCACCCTCACTGTAGAAAGTGTTTCCTGATGTTCATAGAGACCTTCCTCTGTTTCAGTTTGTGCCCATTGCCTCTCCTTCTGTCACTGTCCACCACTGAAAAGAACATGGATCTGTTCTCTTTGCACCTTCCCCTCAGGTTTTTAGGTACATTGCTTAAGATAACATCTGAACTTTCTCTTCTTTTGGCTAAAGAGCCTCAGGTCTGTCAGCCTCTCCTAGTACCCCAGCTGGCAACCAAGTACCATGCAACTACTTGGTTACCCCTATCTCCAGTGGAATGGGTAGGAGAATCAGAAAAAGGTAAAACCCATGGGTTGAGATAAGAACAGTTTATAATTGAAATAAAATAAAATATGCTACTAATAATATTAATACAGCTGATATTAACTGTAATGAAAAAGGAGATAACAAAAGGAGAGAGGTGAATAAAACCCAGGACAAGTGGTGCACAATGCAATTGCTCAACATTGAGTGACTGATACCCAGCCTGACTTGAGCAGCAATCCCATCCCTTCTGGGTAACTTCTGCCACTTTATATACTGGGCATGATGTGCTGTGGTATGGAATACCCCTTTGGCTAGTTTGGGTCAGGTGTCCTGTTTCTGCTCCCTCCCAGCTTCTTGTGGCCCACCTCACTGGCAGAGCATTGGACTCAAAAGTCCTTGATTGGAGTAAGCATTACTTAGCAACAGCTGAAAACATTGGTGTGTTATCAGCACTGTTGTCCGACTAAAGCCAAAACACAGTACTGCACCTGCTTCTAGGAAAAAAATTACCCAGCTGAACCTAGGGCACACCTAATCCTTATTATCTTCTAAATTTTCTATACCTGAAGGGCATAAATAATGAATTCTTCCTTAGCCTGGAAATTTATAAAGCCTGGTAACAACCATAGAATAGTTAGGTTTGGAAAGGTCCTTAAGATCATCTAGTTCCAACCCCCCTGCCATGGGCAGGGACATCTCACACCAGACCATGTCACCCAAGGCCCTGAAAGTCTGGCCTTGAACACTGCCAGGAATGGAGCATTCACCACTTCTCCGGGCAACCTATTCCAGTGCCTCACCAACCTCACAGTAAAGAACTTCTTCCTTATATCTAACCTGAACTTCCCCTGTTTAAGCTTAAACCCAGTACCACTTGTCTCATTGCTACAGTCTCAGATGAAGAGTCTCTCTCTGGCATCCTTGTAGGCTTCCTTCAGATACTGGAAGGCTGCTATGAGGTCTCCATGCAGTCTTCTCTTTTCCAGGCTGAACAGCCCCAACTTTCTCAGCCTGCCTTCATACAGGAGATACTCAAGCACCCCATGTGGCCTCATGTCATCCTCGTGGCCCTCCTCTGGATTTGTTCCAACAGTTCCATGTTCTTTTTATGTTGAGGACATCAGAACTGTACACAATAGTCCAAGTGGGGTCTCCCAAGAGCAGAGTAGAGGGGCAGGATCACCTCCTTCGGCCTGCTGGTCACACTTCTTTTGATGCATTCGGTTGGCTTTCTTGGGTTGTGAGCACACACTGAAACCGGCTTAGTTCAGCTCATGTTCCGTTTCTCCTCAACCAGCTTCAAGGTCTCCACAGGGATGCTCTGGATCACTTCTCTACCCAACCTGTAGCTGTGCCTGGGATAACAATGCCTTATTGCTGACCTTTAGTAAACTGGGAAGAAAGTGCAAGTGTAACTGGTGGGAAACTAGTCATCCCCTGGTTTCCCAACTATGTAGGAAGTGCGGGGTATGAGATTAGTTATGCAAAATGAGAGATGTAGTGAGAAAGGAGAGTGGCGGGAAAAGTAGGGTAACATATTCTTAAATTCAAAACTGTTTTTCATCAGTCCCGCTGAAAGCAACAAAGTGCTTAAAAAATAAATAGTCAAAAGTACAGTTGGTCTTAAAGCTCATCAGATTTTATCGTAGATCTTTTGCTGACATTGTTTTCTTATTGACGTCAATGGCGGTTTCAAAATCAATTGAAAGCAGCTGTCTCTTTTAAATACATATTGAAGTCATCAGGAGAAGTGGTATACAGTCTTTCCCTGGAATACACTTGATGCTAGTCCAAAATGTCTTTTCATCACAAATTTTATCATCAATCACTGACTTTGTTTATATTTGCTGCAGTGTAACATGTAGTAGGGCAGATGTATCAGATAAGGGTGCACTATAATATATAACTGGTTTTACTAAATCTATCAAACTCACTTCCCTCTTATATACAATATTGTTCATTTTGCTCTTTTGTCAGCCACTGTCAAGATTTTTCTCTTTTAATATTTTAGAGGATGACTTTCTTTTGAGGAAATAAATTCCAAACTCCTTTGATTTAATTTCTTCTATCTATTTATATTGATTTTTGTGCTAGTGAGTTAGGTTGAATGATTTTTGCGCCATTTGTTTTCATTACATTATTACATTGATATATTGCTAACTTTCAATAGTGGCCCCCATTTTTTAAAATACAGAATAACTTTCTGTTGAATCTTTTCAGAACAAATTGTATTTTACCTGAAATCATCTTCTCTCTACAAAAAATTGTATGATTGCTACTGTTTTTTAAATCTTAGCAGTGTGGTACAAAGTGTCTCATGGAAAGAAGTTCAAAGAATATGAACAAGTATAAGAAGAAAGATTGTCTAACAATATATAGTGAAGTACAAGGTGACTGTGTTTAGGTGAGGCTGAATATGTTATAGGTTTTGGTCATTTTAAAACCCTTCTCTTCTACTATTTCCAAGTAATAAAATAATTTTGACTAAAGAAAGCTTGTGGTCATTGCATATGCCCTGAACCCAGCTAGCAGGATAGTGCTCTGTTCTCATTTGGAGTGAAAAATAAAAATAAGTATCATATACAGCTTAATTCTTGAAGAAGAGCACTCTGGAAGGTCTGAAAAGGGGGAAACAGCCATTCCCCCATAAATGCAGAACTCATAAATACCACATTCAAAAGCTTCACAAAGTCCACTGTTGCTGGAACTTGAAATTGTGCACATACCTACTGTATGTTATTATAGGATGGGTGTATCTGTAGTTTCTTTATATCTTCCTGGACCTGCAGAGGGTGCAAAATCTCCATGAATCACAGCTTATAAGAAACAGAGTTATTCCTTCATTCTCCTTGTATGTTTTGCTTCTCTGGTAATTTATAAGAACACTTTAGCAGCAGCTATGCATTTAAGCAGAAAGTATTTATTGTGGCAAGAAGAGTTATTGCCATTTCACTTGCAGAAGTCTTTTGTTCTTCCATGTTTAAGCCTGTAGCTTCAGCCAATTTCTCTAGCCTAATGCTATTTGGTCTCTTGTTATGTTTTCTCTTGGCTGATAATACCATTTCCTCTGCATTGTCTCTGTCTTGTTTTTTGTTTGTTTGTTTTCTCTTGCACTTCAGATTTTTATGTGAACATTATGAGCATGGTGGAGGCAAATATGGCTATGGCTACAAATTTTATTTTCACATGGTCTAAACAGTACATAGAAGAGCAGAATGAAATATCTGAGGCAGTTTTATGATTTCACTTCACTGTTTTTCACAGATTTACCATTGATTTTCAATGTGAGCATGTGTGAAGCCAATGATTAGGGAAAAGGCTTCTTTTAAAGTGTTGAGGTTTCTGGGATAAAGCTTATCTGCTATTAAACAAAAGCCATTCTCTTCTGCAAAACCAAGCACACGCTTAGCTACTGTTCGATCAGAGCACTATTGTTAGGAAAAAACCTTCAAACCTGAAATACCTGGCAAGGGAGGTGCAGGAAAGTTTTTTGAGTATGGTGATAAAACTTGTCCAACTTGTCTAACTTTCCATTTTCATAGTAAGTTTTGTTTGGCTTGGCTTTGTGTTTTGTTTTTATTTTTTCTGTTTGTTTTTGGTTTTGTACTTCATAGTTGGCTCCATTCCAGCTCTGAAATAGTTGGATTTCAATTTAATTTTTTTGGGATTACAATATGGTGGGCATACAGCAGCCTCTAGAATTAAGATTTTCATGATGAGCCTTTGTGTAGGAATGAATGGACACTCTATTTGGTCAAGACAGACTTCTGTGGTTTAGGTTTGGTTTTAGTTTGGTTTTGGTTTGGTTTGTTTTTCCTTTCTTTTTACAGCAAGTTGCATTAGTTTTCTGGTTGTGACAAAAACTTCTTTTGCAATGACCTGTTTATATGGTAAACTTTGGATTGATGGAAAAAAATCAACATGGATATCAAGTGGAAAAATGGGTATCCTTATGCTAAGGTCTAGTGCAGTTCCTCATACCAGAGAGAATAGAAAACTCTCCTTGAGTCTAATCCTAATCCCACTGAAAGACAGTAGAAGCTGAGCCATTGTGTTTAAAGGATAGAGCTGTGCAAACTGGTTTTAATAGTAAAATGTTGGGAGAAGGAGAGAGATAGATCTTTTTATGTCTTTTACAAAATATATCAAATTGAAGGGCGTTTAATGACTCTCTTTGGCTTGTGTCCCAGGGAGAGCAGTTAAGAGGTACTTTAGAGCTTTACTTAATGAGGGTGAACATGTACTTGACAGTGTATTTCAGCTCCTGTTTTAAGGACTGAGAAATAATTTGTTATGTGTGAAGAATTATTTACCTGAGACCTAACAAATTGTTTTTTATAAAACTATAAGTTGATATGAGAATAGCAAAGTATCTGGAAAAATTCATATTTCTGATATTCTGATAAATTTCATGTTTTTTGATATGTACCCAGTGCAAGTCTTTTGGTCAGAAGTTTCAAAAGCAGTTGCTTAGTGTAGTATAATTTGTATTTGAAATTTTTTAATAACTTTGTGTACATGCAGTTTTCTAAGATGAAAATGATTAACTGTAAAAAGATGTTTGAGTTGAAAATATTATTAGAAGAACATTGTAATAGCTGCATTAACATCATAATGCCCATTTTGTGTTCTTTGTCTCCAGGAACCACAAGATTTAGATCTGCTAAAAAGAACACAGCTTCAGTGATATCATTTTTTAGGGAAAAGGAGTACCACTCTTCACAAATGAAAGATTAGGGGTTTGGGGCCCGTTATGTACCTATTTGCAGATTTCTTATAAACCAGGGATATTTATATTTGAATAATTTAGAGAAAGATCTATGAGTAGCTGCCTGCTCTTTGTGCATTATGGTGGCCTTCTCATAGAATTGGAAAGCTGGATGTTCACAGTTGTAATAATGTGCAGTTACTCAAAGGGGCATGCAATGCAATACAGTGTCACGGAGGAAACACTAATGATAGAGCTTATTGCAATCCATGGCACATTAGGTAATAGAGACCTTAGGATCAAGGAATTATTTTGCAGATTTCCTTGCTCATTAATCACAGATTAGGGAAGTATGTGGGAAAGTCTAAGAAAATGCTACAAGCGATGAAGAATAAAATAGTGCCTTCAGATTTATTTACCTGCCAGGCTGAGATTGTAGGAGAAACACCTCCCTAAGTACAAAGCATTTCTTTCTGGCTTGTGTCCTGAATGTGGGTAGCAGGGATGGCTGGTTGGAAGGGACTGGGGCCGTGCAGAAGACTGGTATGGACCCTCCCACGGCAGTGTATGAGGCACACAGGGGCAGTGGTATGGGAATACCTGAGCTTGATACAGCTCCAGCCTGGCCTAAGTGGGGAAGTTTAATCTCTGAGTGTTTCAACAGTGTATTAACTAATACTTTATTAAGCTAAGAGGGAAGCCATAGGGATTATCTTCCCTGATGGGAAGCCTTTCTCTGTATGTAGGACAATTTATTGTTTCCAAATATTATCATAATATCCTTTGTTATGAGCTGACATTTTTAGGAATCTGTCTGCAGCGTTACTTTTATTCTCCATGTATCCTAAGGAATGAGAATTGATGGAGGGCCTTGCCAGGAGGAAAAAAATACCACATTAATTTTAGTCCATTTTGCTAATGTCTTTGATTCTTTCATTTCTGTATTGAAAATGTATTATTTTAATAAAGAGACTGATAGAGTTTCTTATAAATTTGGAAGCCTGACATCCATAAACATTGAAATTAGTAACAGGGATAAACAAGAATTTTAAAAGAAAAAAAAAAAAGATGTATGAGGGATTGCTGAAAAAAGGCAGAAGAAGATAAAGTTCTTAATTTGCAATCCATTCCAAATGAGCTTCCTTCAAAGGACTTAAAGCAACAAAGTTCTTTTTACAAGAAATTATGTATAAAAGCAGAGATGTCTCTGGTACTTTAAGTGGTGTTCCTGCAGTGAATTTACTATTTGAAAAAACACCTATTGTTTCACATTCACTTGTGTTTATGAAGGAAAATAGATGGGGAAGGGCCCTGCAAAGGCAGCCTTATGGTAAGACAGGTGCTGCTGCAACTGGAGCCCCAGTGTTGTTAATGGCAGCTATAAGCACAGATGTTTCACTGTGTAGATTGTTAAACTCATTTTTTAAAAACACATTGACTAAAATGGGAACATGCTGAGGCTCCTTAGGTACAAGATTTTTAACACATTTCTTGCCTGTATAGTTTACAATGATGTGTAGAAGCCCCTAAGTTGTGAAGTTTTGTTGGACCTGTGGAAGGCAGCACCTGTGGGACTCAGTTTTGCCAGTGTCAAGCACAAGATGTGGACAGGCTTTTAAGCACTGTGTTTCTCCAGAAACTGGCATCACTAAGAACTTTAGCTTTTGTGTTCTCCCTCCCATATAAGCTACTCAGCACTGTATGTGGGCTCTTTTGTATATGCTGAGCTCTTACAAGGCAATAATGTCAGCTCTTACAAGGCAGTAGAATCCTTCCCATATGCAACTGCTGCCTGCAGACTGCTGGCTCTGTAAAGAAAGCACAGTTTCACACTGGTTCCACTCAGGAATAGCTGGTTTATGGAAAAGTGTCACTCTGCCTCTGGCAAGAAGAACTCATGCAATATCCAATAATCACTGGATAAGTGGAAAGGATTAAATGGATTTTTAAAATGTCATTTCTCTGAATGAGAAGTGAAAGAAGCTCTAATATTTCTGGTAGGCAAAACCAGGCAAGATTCCAGCCAGGACCCTGCAGCCTGCAAAATCAATATATGGTCAGAGTGAGAGAAGGAAGATTTTTCTTTTAAATGGCATTGGATTCTCATTTAATTTCTATTAGCAAATGGGGCACGATTAGTGTCTTAAAAACTAGGAAGCAAATACCCTCTAGTTCTTTCTAGACAGTTGTCTTCCATATCATCCTTATTTTTGGCCAACTTTTATTTTCCTGTAATTATTTAATACCTATTAGGGCAAGCGAAATTATATCAGTGATATAACCTTTTGTCAAGGAAGCTGTGATGTGTTTTGGAAATTTATTGGTGTGTGTACCGTTTCTACATTAGAAAGTGGTACAGGGAATCATAATTTCCAGGCTTTGACCACACACTGTGGAGGGAAGGCACATGAACCAATCTCTTTCTTGCAAGGCAAAAAGCCCTGTGGAGTGATGATAGAAATAAGTCAGCATCTCTTCATCCATCACTCAGAGTTTTGATACAGCCCAAGTGACACTGAAGAGGGAGTTCAGAGATGCACTTGGGAATCTCCAGTTTCTCATTATGGATCTGGAGCTTCCTTCTTTCTGCCTGTCGTTAAGCAGTCTTGTTTTGACACTTTGCTATCTCCTCATGGTTTCACAAAGAAACAGGAGATAAATGAGTGCATTTCAGAGGTGAAGGAGTCCAATTCATAACAGGATTGCCTGTTCTGTTTGGTGTAGCAGCTGTGATTAGCTTCTGACTTACAAACGGTACTAATAAGTTGCTGTGTTTCTAGGAGGTTTCAGTTCATTATCTTTTAATAGGAAAGAAGTAGAAGTTTGCTACATGCCTTTTTTTTTATTATTGTTTGTGAAAAAAATTATATTGAAAGCTCTAGACACCTGAAATCCTTTAATTGGCTTCAGATTACATACATCAGGTCATCCTCCATGTGAGTTGCTCTTTGAAATACAGATGAGGGCTTTAGGCAAATCCTCAATGAAAAAAAACATCATCTTAAATTGAAATAATATTGGTTCTTTCTGAAGAAAAGAATTAAGTGTAGAGAAGGACCAAACTCCTTATTTGTCTCTAGCGACAGAGAAGGAGAGAAAGAAAGGAAGAATTTGTCCTCCTTAAATGAAGAATGCTTCTTTCTGGTTATGTTTTTAAGTGAACTAATAACTCCTCAGAAAGAGAAGCTGAAATCCTTATGAGGTGTTTCTTACACACAACATACCTATGGATTTTAATAATATCCGAATATTCAAATCTTCACCAAATAAAAAAAAAAGGAATTAAGAGGGATTTCTCATCAAAGCTGCAATAATATTTTCAAAACTTTCATTTTTGTTTAACTTTAGAATCCAGATGTTTTCTGAAAAACAGATTCACAGGTATCTGAAGCTGAAACACAGCTGCTTCGAAACATCTGCATTGCATTTTTTTTAGAAGGCTTATCTGAAGCTGAGTTTTAGTTCTCCCTGGGCTTGACTGAAACCCTATGAAAAACAGGGTAAATGTTTCCATTGTGTTGAATATACTCTGGATCAGACCCAGAAATTTCACTTGTTAACTGTAGCATTAAAGGTGGCCCAAAGCAGCCCAATCCTGAGTCAGTCTGGTCCTTTAAGATTCTCTCTCCACCTGGACTTCATGCACAAAAAACGTATCACTGATGAGTTACATCATGGTGTCTATATTGATGTCCATTGATGTTTCAGGTGCAATTTGACCTTTTTCTAGGAAAATTTTTGAAGAATACTCTCAAAAATATAGATTGCATTAAGTTTCAGTGCCTTTTCTCTAAACGTAAAAGCCCTTCAAAGAAGAATTTTAGGCTTCAGTATCTCAATTGTCTGCTGATTTGGAATCCTCTCACTAGCCTTCTGCTGTATGGTCTATTTTCACTGATACATTTTGGATACAAATAAAAGCTGTGATATTTTGGGTGAGGTATTTTCATTAAGGTTTGAAGGAGTATTAATGCCATTAAAAAGCACAGGAAGTCCTTTACTACCTACACATTCAGTCACCTGTCCTTAGAAAGGTCCAAGTGGAATCAAGTTGGAGAAGATGTGGGAAGCATGACTTGTATTACTAGAGGAGATTATGGAGCCTGACCTTTTTTAGCAAGCCAAAGAAAGACAAATAAAATTGAGGGACATGCCAGGGAGGGAGTAATAACTATTAATTTAAAGTTTATTTGAGGACAGCTTTTGAATAAAGTTATTTGGTCCTTTTTCCACAAGTAGTTCAAAAATGGAGTAGCCCAAAAGCAAGTAGATGTCAGTCCAGTTGAAAGGATCAGCTGAACTGAATTATATACTCAAATGTACCAATCATTAGCTGTTTGTAAGACTTGAGAGAGAGGAATTAAACTAGATTATTGCAGAGAGAGAGAAAACCCCTTTGGCAGTGGATTTGCTAATGAAAAAAATAACTTCAGAATGACTGGGTGGTAAAATCCTAATGCAGAGCAGATGGCAGTTTTAACTTCAGTCAAAGAGTCAGTATAAACCTTCATGTCCTTTATAGATCTTATCCTAGCTAAATAGCTCATATAAAAACAACACAGGTTTTAATTTTCTCTGAATTTTTACACTGAATTAGCTATCTAGAATGAAGCATATTTTATCTCTTTGTGAAAATATACTCTTTGTATTGTTTTCAGATAAGGACAAGAGGTTGGGCATGTTTACTTCCAACTGTCACACACACCACCTTTTTTTTTCCCATCAGAAGTAACTACCAGTATCAACTGAGAGTTTTTCTAAAAACCAATGAGAAAACCTAAGTTTTTGAGGGAAAAACTCCTTTACCCATGCTGGTACTTTGTGTCCTCTCTGAATAATACAAGTTCACAGCTGTTAAATTTTGAACACTGTATAGGAATCAGCCTTGCTACGTCTTAAAAATAGATTTTGCTTATTAAAATGGTAATCATCTTTCTCCCATTCGCACTAGTAACTCCAGAGGAAAAGATTGTTGTGTGAAAGGGAAGCCATTTGCTTCATCACTTCATGTGCAGCTCAAGGGGAAAAAAACAAAACAGAAGGAATAAGCAATGCAAATGATCTGAATGTTTAGAGCTGCTCTGTGTCTTCCTGATCAACTCAGTACTCCTGAGTATCACCTGGATGGGAGATCTCAGTTGTGTGCTCTGGTAGGGTTGAGAAGAACTTGTCTCCACTGAGCTGCTGCCAGAGGATGTGGGGGCTTTTCTTGTACCATCTTCTCTTGGTAGTAGAGACAGTAACCTCAATACTAGCATCCTCATCAAACTTCCATCTTGCTCTTAACATCTCATGTCAATTAAAAACCCCACAACACTTACAAGCCTCCTTACTATCAGCTGCTGAAATTATAATGATTTTAAAAAATGTTGCTGGTTTATGCTCCAGCAAGCTGAAGGATGATTATACTGTTCTTCACATTTTATCAGAGCATTACAAATGATATTTTGCTGAATTCTTGTGAAGAAGCTTGTCTATCTTTCCCATAAATAATTAGTTTCCCCAAATGCTGGATGCAGTTTCATTAAAGCTTTGTTCTGCTGTCTTTTTTATTTCACACTAGCTGAGTTTATATGTGAAATTCATTTCTTCTCTGCTGCTGATTTGCAAACAAAATAGATTGCTAATTTGACATGTACAAGAAAATTGGAAACTGAGCTGACAAAAAATACTTGACTGCTTCCAAATGTTTTGTTTCTTGCTAGAAAACATCCATACACTAAGGTATGTTAAGCAGAGGACAGTGTGACGTCTTGTAAATGGATTCTCTTTTAATGTGATTCTAAAGTATTGACCACATCAGCTTGTTATTTCTCTGTTGTAACTTACCTGTGGTATATGTTACTACATTTTCCATTTCACTAATTTTCATAGCCTGGTTATCTGACTCCTACTCATAGTCACATGAAAATGAGTGCAGAAAGGAAGATTCTGGATATTTATTTTACAGAAACTTTTGTAATTGCCTTTTTCTTGTCTTCCTTTCTTATAATTGCGGTGGACTTACTGTTTTTAAATTCTTACCCTGTTACTATAAATCACAAATCTCTTCTCTTGGCTAATGTGTTCATTGATCCAATGTTTAAAGTATAATTCTGTAATATCTATATGGTCTGTCTTACTATGGTCAACTTCAGCTAACATCACTCCCTTGAAAATCATTCCAGGTTTCTCCAGTGTTCCTGTAAGAACTCATGGTGTCTGCCAGCATGTAATTATTACTATTTTTTTTTTTTTTTAGTTTTTGTCTGGTCTAAATCTCTTTGGGCTGCAGTCAGAGCCACAGAGAATACAAAAAATCTGTGCATTTCATGTCTAATGATGGCAACCTCGATTGTGCAACACCACACACAAGCCAGCTGTTTGCAGAGGTGATGGCTACCATATGGTAGGTAGATAAGGAAGGTGAGGGAGAAAACGATTCTTAACTAGCTGAAGTCAGTAAGAGTCTCTCTTGATCTCTATATCCATGACACTACAGCTCAGCCTGCAGCTTCCAATCAATGTGTTTTCTTTTTACACAGGAGGGTCCCTCCCAGCATATTCAAATTTCATTTCAGGGGAAGGGAAACTCTAAATAATCTTAGTGATCTGGGTTCTTCCTTGATTTTTTGCTAGAATACAAACCTTTTTCTTGCCACTTAAAATAGGCTACTTTCACCCCAGTTTTTAGCATAATTTCTTCTTCCTCTCAATTCTTTCTTTGGTTAACGCTCTCAATTACATAATGTTGTGAAAATTACACAGCAAAGTAACACAGAATGATCTGTTATCTGTACTTTCTATTAAGTAACAGCAATCTGTGGGAGGTGCAGCCTGCAATTGCTCTGAGGGAACTATACAAATGCTGAATGAAGTGATAGTCTAGTTTGTTAATGACTAGGCATAGAATGTTTGTCTTTTTCTCTTCACCATTTCATATGAATACCAGACCACAATCTGATGATCCTCATGTAGGGTATTGCCTACAGGCAGTGGCCAGCCCCACAGCTGTGTGTGGCTCTTTCTGTAGTTTTATGTTTCATGAGATGCGTGTCTTCAGTGACTGGGGAAGGCTATTGAAAGCTGCCACATCTACAACTGAAAAAGGAGGTCTCCCAGACAAAGACCCTGCCTATACAGCAGTTTTCATAAGGGGGGGTATTCAAACTGCCATGAAGAGCTTCTCAGTCGGTGTGAATAGGTACTCTTGGAATGAGACTCTCTATTGCCTACACTTGCAGTCAGTTCCCATGAGATGTATCATTTTCCTACCACCACAGCACCTTGTTAGCCTTCCCCCTTGCTGCCTACCTCCTCTCACTTTCCTTCTCCTCCTAGTTGCCCTCATTGCCTCTAATCCCATTTGCTTCACCTTTGCTGCCCTGCACTCACTTTCTGCTTCTTTTAGGTTTATAATGAAACACAGCTACCAGAAATTATATGTTGTGTGGCATAAAACTGGTGCTTTCATCATGGAGTCAGTCTTCTGTTCCCACCCGCAATGGAAATCAGTATCATACGCTTTTCCACTGATTTAATTAAGAGCAGTAGTGCCAGAAATGAATACCCCAGCTTTGATTGTTGGGTTTGGGGTTTTTGTTTGTTTGTTTGAAAAAATAAAAGCAGGGAGATGGTCATAAGACTGGCTGTGACAGAGTAGGTTCACTTTTGGAGGACAGGAGCCCTGTCTTGTCTTGCTACTCAAAGCAGCCAGAGAGTTCTCTTTTCTGGCATGTTGTTTTTCTCCTTCTGTCTTGTTCTACACTTCTGTGGAAACACCGGAGAAATTAGTCATTTCTAGATCAAACTTACTTGAAATGCTGAATGTTTTTAAAGATTGATTACTGGCCTGGGTCTCCAGTGGGCATTGTTTTCCTTTCATTTGGCTGCTGTGGCTCTGGAGATCCAAATTGCCTCAGCAATATGCGTCATTTGCAGTCCCTGTTGCTGTGAGTCACCAGAGCTGAAAAAGTAACTTAACGTGTATCATGGGTGTTTTTTTCACACAATACAAGTAAAAATGTGTTATTTTCTAACTAACTGTGATGCTCAAATAAACTCCTACATCAGGAGAACACAGGGACTTCTCTACCGTAATACAGAATGGATTTTGTGTTCCAGAAATGCAAGGCAATATACTACTTGTTGCTTTAGCAATTATCTTAATAGACACCAAATGGTGGGAGAGCTGATCATTTGAGACTTTTAGGTCAGTGGTCTGGGGGAACACATAAGCCTTAGTTCCTCTGATTGGCCTCACCTGGGGCCTTTCTTACACGCACACATGCCTCCACCCCCTGCTGCCCATTTAACCATAGGGCTCTTGAGGGTTTAAGTTAGTCAGAGACAGGAAGATTTGCTAGTACCATCAGGATCCTGACAATTCAGTTAAGTAGTTTTTTTTGTTTATTTTTTCCTCTCCAATAGCATTTGCTAAAGTAGCTGTACCTTTTCTATACTCTGGGCTGACTTACTGTGTTTAAAAAAGCCTCACAAACCACAAGCATTTTCCCACCCATGAACTGGGTATAATGGATGTCTCAGGTGGTAAGCTTTTGCAACTATTGCTGCAAGAATCCCATAATTAGAAAGTAGACAAGCCTTTTCAGCTTATATTGGATAGTAGGTAAGTCTTTTAATTGGTGCATAGCTCAGGGAACACAAGAGAGTACCTAGGTAGCATTTTTCTAGTTAATGCTGGGTTTTTCTCTGTTCCTATTAGAGTGGCCAATTAATATGGCATTTATATAGTCATGGCATGAAACCTTCTGACCACACCTTTTGGATTGTAATGCTTTTCGTTTGTTGTCTGTAACTTTACCTATTAGACTTCAGAGTGTAAACACAAAGGAGCGACTACTTGAGAGACTTGTTTTGGCTTTATGTCTTCTGTCGTGTTGCCCAGTATCCTGAAGAGGGCTCAATTTCTATGTTACATGATGCAGGGTACCAAAAGAGAGATGAAAAACTGGTCAGATTAGAGAAGGAAAGACTAATTAAAACTGTTTAGTGCTTCCTTTGCAGTTTCAGCTATTTTGGTCATTTGGTAGTACTGGTAAGACTGGGACACAAAGGAGAAAATGGGGAAGAAGTATTGCTACATATTATATCCAAGTTTAGAAATTAGTCTCTGTAACTTTTCCTGTGCCTTAATCAACAGTGATTTTAGCTCCTATCTAGTTACAGAGTTGCAGGTTTCTGTCTTGCACCTCAATCAAAGTGTGCGTCTTTTGTGGTGGCTATTTGAATGAGTGATACAGCAGCACATGACTGGGCTGGTCTACTTCTAAAATCCATTTTCATCATTGTCCCAGTGTGTTATCAGCCCAGCTCCTCTATGTTCTCCTGCAGCTTGAGAAAATGCCAGGCAGTAAAACTCTCCATCTAGTCAGAATCTTCTAGGAAGAAATAAAATGACAGCTAGAGTTTACACCTCTTTC
Source organism: Psilopsiagon aymara (assembly GCA_024733675.1). Classification (NCBI taxonomy): domain Eukaryota; kingdom Metazoa; phylum Chordata; class Aves; order Psittaciformes; family Psittacidae; genus Psilopsiagon; species Psilopsiagon aymara. Next base: position 27,965 of record JANRGW010017855.1, read on the forward strand.
TTTCATTTTCTTTTTTCTTGTCCTTGTTTTTTTTTTTTTTTTTTTTTTGTGTGTGTGTATGTGTGTGTCCATGCCATCTCCTGTTAGTTGCTGTTTCAGTTTCATGCTTTTTGTCTGCTCTCCTAGGTCCGTAGGTCTGTATATTGTACTATTTATACTGGTGTTAAGTGTGACTGAGCATTAAAGCAGAAGCAGCCCTTCTCCTGGCAAACAGCTGGTTTGGTGGTTTGTTCTATTCTTTAACTGGATACATCCCATAGCAGGAATCTGAAAGCTTCTGCAATCAAATTCAGAGTGCTAATCTCCACAAACTTGAACCTGCCTGCATCTTTTATTACAAATACTTGTTGGGGAAAACTATTTTAACTGTTAATGAAGGTGGATAGGAGGCAAAGCAGAGTTCAACAGGAAGAAAGAACTGTTTGTATACTTTTCTTACTGTTGCTGCTTTCATTAAAGCAATGTTCTCACTGGAATATATAAGTAATTGTAATATTTGCCAAAAGAATTATATTCTTTATTACAGTGTAAATCATCTCTGAGCACATTTTTGAGTACAAACTGAAATAAGATGCTTCTAAAAAAGCCTTCCAATGAAAGTTGATATTTGTAGTGCTGCGCTTTGAACAGAGTGTGTTTGTAAGTCATGAATAGGGGAGTAGATTTTGTTCCAACATTTGCCCTGACCAGAGTTGCTCCTTGTGCTGGAAATACCTGTAGCCAAGCTGCCTGTGCTGGTGGTTGGACACCAAGGAGGTCTGAAATTGGAACGATTTCTGGGTCCTAGCACTATTGCTGGCAATCGGACCTTTTGGCCATAAAGGCCTTTGCTAGATCTCTGTAACAGGGCCAGCAATTGAAGCATTGCTTCAGCACAGAGGCTCTGGTTGGCCCTAGGGCCATGGCAAGACAGAGCAGTTGGGGACCCTGGGAGCATTCTTTCCTTCCAACACTCACTGTGCAAGGCTGGGAGGGAGCATGTACCCCTCTCGTATCAGGAGAGCAAATAGCTGGGATCTGTGTATCTGCTCTCCTGTGTTCGTGGGTATTCTCTGATACGGTTAAAAAACCTGATCATGGAGGTTCAAGATAGAAAAGATGTATTAGATAATACTTTTCATTGCCTTAGGGCTGGCACATGATTATTTCATGTAAAAAATAGTTCACTGATTTCAGGGGAAGTTGAGGTCTAAAAGCAGCATGCAGGCTCAGGCTCTTATTGAAGAGCTGCAAGGCTTGCATATACATCTTTAGTAAAGGTTTTATTAAAAAAGTAAAAGGCATTTCCATGCCCACTTGCTCTTGCAAATTTCAGCAGTGCTGAAATCTTATTTCTCTGTGATAAAACCACATTTATTAGTTTTGTGTGCTCAAAGGGAAATAGAAAATTATAATGAAAAATAGGAAATTGGGAACAAGGAAGTACTTAGCCTTGTTAAGTCAATGGAAGCCTTCAGGTGGCTTGAATTTTCACCCAAAACCTCATCCTTTTTCCAGCATATTTTACTGAGACATAATAGCTGTAAAAGGGACTTTGTTCATTTATTTATAAATTTAAAGAGGTGGCATGTAATTCATAAATATCTTAATTTTTAGGGTAAATGAATCTTTTCAGATGTGACAAGCACAGAATCCCAAGCAGCTTTAGTAGTCATGGCAAGAAAAGTTAGACAGTGGCTGTTCTCTGAAAATCCTTCAGCTAAGTTCACCAAATGATTTTTTGTTTCCCTCTCTGTCCTTAAGTTAGAAATCTCTGGGAAGTAGACTTTGATCATCTTTCTGTCAACCATCATAAAAGCTATTATCCTATATTGCCTTGTTTTTACAGTAAATATTCCTGTACAGGAATCTTGCTGATTCAGAGTTGTGCTGATGGTATTGTGTCACACCAAACTGAAAAATGCATCCAAATCGTTATTGAGTCCTGGCAGCTCAAAGTTCTCTTTCCATATCTTCCTTTCACATCTACCTGCTCTTGAGTAGTAGAGTTATTAGAAACTGTCACAACACCTTTATGTGCAGCAATGGGCTATGATTTCTATATATTGCCACAGTCACAAATTAACCTCTGGCCTAAAATAGTGAGGTACTTTCCTCCAGATGGAAAAAAGATCTCAAAGTACACATAATCACCCAAAATACAGCCTGTAAGTCACATACTGAGAACTTCTCTCTTATACCTACTAGCGTTTGATTGTTACTAAAATTTAAAACCAAGAAACAAAACACCTCTGCTGTGGGGCATCACCACGTCATCTTGCTGCAAAGGCTGGGTTAAGTGGTTGCAGGCACAAAACCTCTTAGGGAACCTAGGGTTGTCAAAGTCCCTGGCTCGATGATTCTGCTGAGATGCTCTAAATAGCAGTGCTTTGTAGTGCTGTGCAGCTGCATGAGGGCAAGAAGCCTGAAGTCTTGACAAGAAGTAGATGCGAGAAAGTTATAGCATGTGCAAAACTGAAAAGCATTCCTTCTCTCCTTAAGGAACCTGGAAAAAACAAGTGTCCACCTTTCTATGTGGAGTGCTGCAGAAGAATAATACGTCTAAAGCTTTGCATATCTTAGTCTCACTGAAGCTTAAGTTTGATAACTGATTTGCAGCAAATTGCTTCCATATCACTTCTAGGCAAAGTCAGCAAACTAAGCTTGTCTCTTCTAAAGTATTATTTTGGCTGGGATACTAAGTTCAAGGGCAGAGGTTTCAAAGTAAGTAATACTGTGGTCAAATGCTCTCTTGAAATGCTTGCAGTGAGACTGTCTTTGAAGCAAGCAGTAGGCAGATCTAGTACTCCTACCCTTTCAAGCTATATATGATGCAGTTTGGCATATGGGCCCTCTGTATCTCCCTCCATCACACTGCAGCACCATAGGAGAGCTGTGGCTCCTCTATGTAGTACAAGTTGGACTTGATTTCTTTCCATGTTGAGGTAGAGGGCTTGACTGCTGGGGAAGAGAGTTCATCTGGATCATCAGCCTGTAGTTTATATACTAAGAGGCTTCCTCCTGTAATTATCAAAGTCTGATTGTTATGCAAGTTAAAATAAGTGTCTCTGCTGTGAGCAACAGCAAAGCATAACACCAGAATAGCTTCGCGTTTGCCTACACTTAATCTGCTATGTGTCAAAGGGGAGTTAAGGCTTAGGAAGCAAGTCTATTAACTGAGCAAAAATATCTTATTAACTGGATCAGTTCCTGCAACCTCACAGACCAAAATTATCACAGTTAGGCGGCGATTCATGACCTTTATAATTGGTTGTCAGTGAATTAATTTGGTAACCCTGGTAGAGCTAATACACACAAAAGTACATATTAGAAGTTGCTCCTATTTAGCAGCTTTAGTCTAAGTAAACTCCCAGTGGCAGTCAAAATAGTAATGGCCAAGTAAGTGTATTAGAAAGGCACTCTCACAACATCTTGAAGACACTGAGTATCTGGCCTGAGGAAAGGGCCATACTCCATGCAGAAATCGGGTGCCTTATACAGGGTTAGACCTTGTAAATCAAATCCTGAGTTTCTAAGTGTTTCATAATTGCAAACTTGTAATGAAAAATACTTTTGCTTCAGTCACTTCTGTGTTATATGTTTTAACTGAAAGATTTGCTATGATTTTTTTTCAAGACATAAAACACATAAAAAAAATAATTTTTGAAGGTCTAAGCAAACTTAGATGATTGAAGCAATTGTAGCTGGACAAAATCTGAGGTAGAAGCATTTGGGAAATCACCTTAAAAATAATTTGTGAACCTTGAAGTAGCATGTATCTTCTAGGTACTATGCTGAAATCCCAACACCTCACCATGCTTCTGTCACTTGCATTGTCTGCGCAGTCAATAGGAAGGGTCGTCTGGGGTTTTGCTAAATCCACATGGCTCAGACAGACCATGGATCATGCCAAGAGCTAAGAGAGACATTTGCAAATAATCACAGAACATTTCTGTCTACTACATAATACCTAAAAAACCAAGGCATGAGTCAGTAAGTGCTACTGTAGCATCAATCAGTAACAATAATAATAAAAGCAAGTCTTTTAGAAGTAATGAGCATGCAAGGGCAAGGGATTAAAATGAAAATCAGTAGGCAAACCCAAATATAACAGACTCTGCTACATGCATGCTATAATTTACACTCTCCAGGATTTGTTTACATATTTATCGGCTCATGTTGACACTTAGGTAAACGTATATACATACAGAAGCATGCACAAATATACATATATTAATTTAAAACTACAAGGGGGTTTTCATTATGTAGAATATCCGGAGGAGTTATGTGCTGGCGATTAAATTCTAAACCCCTAACTACTGCAAAACTATACAGGAAAATTAAATCTGTAGAATCATGAAAAGCTGGGACCTTTCTTCTGCATTATCACTGTAAGACAAAAGCTGTGGACATGGTTAAACTGGTGTTGCATATGATCTAGGATTTTCACATAATTGCCATTGTCTGGAACTTAAATTCAGAAATAAGAGCATCTTTCTCAACATTAATAAATGAAAATTGTTTTGGGAAGGCCAATCACATCTTATGTACTTCCAAGTTGTTAAAAGAGACAGTGAACTTGCTGCATACCTAGCTTGCGGGTTAGTTAATGGTTTTCCACTAATGTGTTACACTGAAGTTCTGTTAAAGTGGAGACTTAAGCAGGCTGAGGATGTGGGATGCTCACAGTCCATGAGATGTGCTGACAGAGAGGCAAAGGTTCTAGAAATAAGTATGGTTTTGCCTTGAGCTACGAGCAGGTTTCTGTTATGCAGATCTGGCACGTTTAAGATAAAGCTTGAATACTTTCATTCCTCTGTGCCTCTGAAAATGAAGAAATAATTGGATGGAAAGAGGTTTGAATCTATTACCTTTCAAAGAGTACCAGGATTTGTGTATGTGTTTGTTTTACTGTGAGTTCATACCACTAGTCAGCTTTCTCCCTGACCATAAATTCTTTTCAGAAGAAGGTATATTGCAGGATTTGTCCTGAGCCTCAAAATGCTGGCTGTGAATAAACCATAACAATTCAGACCTGGCACTGAGGCATCCTGCTCCTGCTACCTCCTGTTTTTAGATCTTCAGATTTTCCATAATATCAGTGGTAAATATTTTGTTGCACAATATTCCAGTGAAGCACTATCATCAGTTTATCCAAAGGAAGAAGATATCTCATGCCATGTATTATCTTTATCGAGAGCTCTATGAAATCTGCTGCTTTATTCAGGAAAATAGTTATGTATTTCTCAGTAAGTTGTATAAGGCATTTTATATTTTTGAGGGTTGACTGTGTGGGTCTTTTAACTTTGGCTTTTGGAATATTAAAGGGAGAAAAAGATCAAAACCCAGAATACAGGTGCAGATTAGATGATGTTGATGTGCCATAAACACAGTCCATCTGTGCTTAAGAGTACATGGGGTAAAAGATATGAATGGTAGCTTGGTTTTCCATGGTATTCAAGGAAGAGATGCCCTGAATGCACTAAAATTTAATTTTTTTGTTAAAGCCACTAGTGTGTTATGACTACTTTCATACACTCACCCTCACGCTCACTAGAGCTTGACTTTGGGAAATATACTTACCAGTGACACTTAATTGTCAGGTGTTTTCACTTGCAAGACCTCAAGCAGGAAGAACCACTATGAAAAGATTGTAGGATGTAAGCCAGGAAGAATATGAGAAAAATATCAATTTCTTCTGATCTCTGCCTCCCCACAAGGATAAAGAAGCTTTGGGGACCAAACTTCATTTCTGAAATGCTTGAGGTGAAATAAGACAAGGCACTACTCCCCACTGGTAACTGCTCATTAATATATAGGCTCAAAAGGGACACAGTTTCTGCATTGACTCACTGTTTCAGTGTGATAACTGAGTTTTAAAAGCTATGGAATCTTCAACTTGCAGATAAGCTTATGGCATCAGTGACTCCCAGCTACTCTTGGTGAGACCATGGTGAAAATTTCCTGCTCTAGTCTAAAGTTATACCTACACAGGCATCTATATGTATTCTCAAATTAGCCCTAGATTAAGCGTTCTGGTTACCAGATGTGGACAGTCTATACTCACATGGAACCCGGTGTGTCTTTACACCCTGTCAGGAAGCAGGGTAAAGACTGCAAGAGAGTTTTGTGATTGCTATCAATTGCCACAAGCACCTGGACCTTGATGACCTGTGGAAATTGATGTCACTGATCATAGGCCTCTTATTAGTAGACTTAGCAATTTAAAGACACATTAAGTCAACTATACTGTGTCTCTATTGTAACTAGCTTAGCAGGAAAATTGTCTGAGTGACAGGATACAAAAACAAGGTCATAACTGTGATCAAATTTCTATGCTAATGGTACAAAATGTAAATAAAAATAATTATAAAGAACTCTCTTTGTCAAAGGGTGGCCAAAGATTAGCTTTCCAGCACACATAATTTTGTCTAAAGTTACAGACATGTAAATAACAGGCAGCTGGTTTCATTTGGGAAGTCACACAATACAGTTCTTCTGCAGCCTTTTCCCTGCCACAAATTTAGGTGAGCTTTGCATGAAACAGAAATAATACTGGCACTGTGTTTTTGAAGAGATTGTGGGCCAAGCCAAGAGAGAAGGAGTGGAGCAGGAGAGCCAAAGGATAGTACAAACTAATAATGAAAGCAACATGTGATATCACTAGCCAGAGAAAGATGAGATCGGTGGTGGGATTTAATGGTTCATTATGAAATACCCCTTGCAAGAAAAGGAATGTGTTCAGGGATTAGGAAGGGTTCCTAGGAATTGGGAAAATTTGGTTTTATTTTTGTCCTTGTCATGTCCTATATGTGCCTCAGTTTCCCAGCACATGTAAGCTCTCTCTTCAAAACTTTGTGGGCTCCTCCATTGAGGGTTTTAGCATCTCTTGGTAACCCAGCTGAAGATCTGAATGAGAGAATGGATGTCATTATTTTATTTGACTACTCCGGATTTCGTGTTTCAGATGAAACTAAAAGTGAAAAAGTGAGAATTCTGTACAAGCCCTTGAAGAAATGTTTCAAATGGATTCACCTTTCATTTGTCCTTCCCTGAGCATGTCCAGTTCAAACATCTCTGACAAACACTCTGCAAAGCCTGGTTTCTGCTAGCAAGTGTGCTGGGAATGGATTGTCTCAGATCCATTAAGCACAGATAGTGTAGTGTCTAAAGTGAATGCTGCCATTGCTGCTACACATTTGTGTCAGTGGTTTGCCTGTTTTAGGGCCTCTCACGTTACTGAGGTCTGGTCTTTGGGTCTGAAGGGAGGAGGAGGAAGAAAAGCAGAAACCATTAGAAGATTTTTGCAGTGTCTAGCAAAGACTCTTCGGTTTGGATGATGATTTTTTTTTTAATGAGAATGATTTTGAGGTAGGTAAGAGAGACATGATGAATGACAATTAGCAAAGAAGCCATTTTGGGCTGACAGTACATGCAGAAGTTTTTTTCTTGCATGTGAGGAAAAATGCATATGCTTCCTCCAACAGGGAGTAGTGTCATGCTTTTGAAATGAAACTGAGGAGTATTCAAAAGACAGCTTAAGGAATGAAGTTCAGAAATATTTCTTCTGTGAGAAAATTGGATCCTAAAACTGCTGCTATGGTTGCCTGTTAGTGCAGCATGGTTAGACAGACTGTGTTTCAAGGGTGTTGGAAGTCAAACTTTGCGTCGCTCTTAGGAAAGACCATTCTCAGATTTCTTTTCCACTGGACCAAGAGTGAAGCTGGGCAAACCTTGAAAACCACAGAGTCTGAAGGCTTTGAGGCAAACTTTAGGATAGAGAAGCTATTTTGGGGTACTAGGCTGAATTAAGAAATATTGGGTAAGGGCTTATATTAGCTGGTTGCAAAGAGTTGGTGAGCAAATGGAGTTATTTCTCCCCATTCTAAGAGTCTATTTGTCATCCCAAAGTATCATCTATACAAGAGCTTCGCTGGCAAGCTCTTTCCCACCTTTGTCATGAGAGAGTGGGAGACAAAAGTTACAATTTTTTTGTTCATAGCCATCATTTAGCCTGGCAGTCCGGAATGAGGGAAATGTCCTATCCACACAGCCACCACTAGAGGCCATGACAAACCTCGGTGAAGAACTAAAAAGCGTCTAATTTCTAGCAGAGTGCAAATTTATGAAGAAAACCCAGAAGTAAGGCCTTAACCTGTGTCCCATGTTAGCATATGTTTCATGCCTTCTGTAATGAAAGAAAATATTTCTGAGCTTACATCAAACTCATGTATCCATCAGGTTTTTAATCTTTTTCTAAAAGGAAATATTCACTGGGAAGAAGGATTAGGTATAAGAAATATTTTTCACCATCATAGTGATTTTTGTGAGGATAATACAAAATATCTCTGTTTCACAGAGTGGAAATATTAGGTCCAGAGGTTAAGTGACTCACAGATTATTAGATATTATTAAATCTTGTTGTAAAAGCATAACCTGCTCTGGGCCAGAGATTTTATAGCATTTTTATTCACTAGGCTCAGAGGTTATGTATATTATAATGAAGAAAATGGACCACAACTCTCTTAAAATTCAGTCTTTATTTAATGCAGTGAACAGCCTTGCACTGCAGTGCTTTTTTAGAGCTGACACCGGTTTCCGATATTCACTGAGCTTCTTATAAACCATATTCACCTATAATGCTACAGTGGTAGGATCAGGAAGTCTACTGCAGCGTGGCTGAATGCAGGGATTTGGCTTCATTCAGAATAAAACATAAAATTAAATAAAATCTCAACTGGAGGGAGATACCCATTCCACCTTTCGCTCCATTTAGTTGTGTGCCCAATGCAATGTATTCTGCTGTGTTCTAGATAAGAGTAAATTAATTATATTACACTTTGTGACAAATTATTTAATACAAAGTTGGCTTTTCTCCATAGAAATCCTCTATTTATCACTTTCATCAGTAAATATTGGCAACAGCTATCTGAGTTTGTCAAGTCTGCCTTCATGTTACCTTGCATATTGATTTCAGTGTGATCTAGGACATGTTACCCAGTAGAGTCCCATATTAGTAACCCCATACAGGAAGCATGTCTGGCTAAGGTGTAGTTAAAGATCAAAACCTTGTTAGATAGGCACAGATTTTTATTTTCAAGTTACTAGCAGAGCTGCTCTGAGTCAAAAATACATGTTTTAGATGTTAACCAGTGATTGGTTTTCTTTTCCTCACTCCTTTCCATTCTTCATGGCATTTGACATTTTTATGGAACATTTTGAATGTGCAAATCTGTGGCATACACCTAAGATGACAAAGCCAGGTTGAAGAGTTGATCTAGGAGGTACTTGTGTAATCACAGAGGGCGCAGTGTAGTAGGAAATACCAGAAGGAGGCAATGATGTGAGTACCACTGGTAAAATCATTGTCCATGATAATAAGATGGGATAACTAGTGGAAAACTGTTGACAGTGTATTTGGGCTATGTTGTCCATCCTCTTTGCTGCTACTGTTGCTGTCTCTTCCACCTACTCCTTTGAAGAGGAAAATACCTTCTCTAAGCAGAATAATATTGTCTTAGTTTTAGGAAGATGAACTGCTTTAACTTTGCCACATACTAGCTGTATAAAAATGGACCAAGTGGATGGCATAACAGACAAAAGGCCTGTGGTTTGCATCAGGTAATATTATGTGCAAAACTATTGTACTGGTGCAAAACCTGCAATTCTGTCAGCTGTGTCTGAGCAGAAGTCTGGCATTTGAAAACTGGATATTCTAGAGCTAAGGAGCAGATTATGTGGAGATGCATTGGAAATTCACACCAATGTGGTATTATCTTTTTTCTAAGTCAGTAATGAGAAAGGAACTAGGGTTGGTGCTGCAGGTTTTTTCTTCTTTTTATGATGAAAGCAGTGGGAAGAATGGAGGTGGATGTTCCTTACTAATTTTGTCTGCCTATATTTCTCAGGTTTTTGTATTGTGCATCTTATTATTGTGAAAATATATGTTAAACACGACTGACATATCTCAGGTTTAAATGACTTATCACAAGAAAGAGGAAAGACTTTATTTCTTCCTGCAGCATAGAGAAGTGAAGGTCTACTAGATACATCGGTGTATTTGTTTTCTTTTCTCTAATTATACATGGGATATTATCAGATCTGCTCTGGTAAATCCTCAACTCTCTTTGGATTTTTTGCATGCTAGATAAAACCAAGCAATTTCATGTGTATGCTGCTTTTACCCTCTGAGCCTCCATTTGTTTGCATTTAATGAAGGTTTTGATTGGATTGTAATGGATTCTTTTTGCTAAAATAAGGGTATTTTTATCTTATAATAAAAACAGAAGCCCTTACCAAACATGCTTTTATAAAGGGTTAAAGTGGTGCATATCACAGAGAGAGACTCTGCATGTTATCACTGTCTCATGGCCCTATGTGTTCTCACTGAAGAGGAAAGCTGTCAGCTGTGGCATCAGCTGTGGCTGCTGCTCATGGCTCTTTGACTATCATGAATCACTTCAATGACACAAAGCTGGTAGGATTCTGCAGTAGCCTCTAAAGTGCTAGAAATACCAGCAAGGTAATATAATATTTCTCTCTTCCTCAACTGTAACCTCCTCCCATAACTTTGTAACCGTTCTTAGGCATTCAATTGCTTTGTTGATGTGCATAGACACTCAAAGCAGGTGAAAACCAGCGGTAATATTTTCAATTGTGCTTGGGGAAAAGTCTTTTGAAAGTATTTATTTACCAACTCCAGTGAATTCAGTGCAAATTACATACCTAAAAAATGTAACACACAGCTCTTTAAAAGCTCTTTAAAAGGAAGACCTGTCCACAGAAGGAGCTTGGTGTGCTGATTCTCTGTAAATGTTAGGCTCTGTAGGTCTACATTCATCTAGCCTAACTTCAGACAGCTACTCGATGAATTTCAGTTAGGAAAGTAATTGTCTCAAGTCTCCCCTTCAGTCAGTACAGGGAAACAAGCTGCTCATACCACAAGATTTCAGCTGCTGTCAGTAAGTGCTTCATTATCTCCTAGGGTGCTCAGGGTAGCTCTCGATAAGTGCCTAAAATTAGTTAATAGGGAGCTGGGGACTACTTGTCTGTCAGTCAATTTTAAGATGTTCTTGAAAGGTAACTTGTTAACTTGAAAAAATGGGTCTTTCTAAGTGAAGTTAGAAGGATTCTTATTTTTTCTATTTTTAAACTAAAGGAAAGGAAGCAGGGACTTTTCTAACAACAGATACTCAGACCTGCACTGAAACAATAAAAAAAGGGTGGTTTTTGTTTTAGGCACTCACTGATGCAGAATTATGACTATGGTGCTTTGGGTAGGGTTGGCTCCACACCAAGGAGCTGTGGCACTATAGTATTCTTTCCATAGCTCTTCATGGTGCCTACCTTTACACAACTTTGGACAGGCTGCTGCTGTAAGTATTTGAACCATTTGTTTCTGGCCAATCATTTCAAGAGGCTGCAGAACTTGACAGAACTTGGATGTTTAAAGAGGAAGTTTCTAAACAGCAGTCAATGAAGCATCAAGCCATGTCAGAGTCACAGGCGGGTTTTTTAATGGGATTTATCTGTTTTCTGCAAAAAAAAAACTACTTACAAAAAAAAAAAAAAAAAAGAAAAAAAGACCTTCAACTGAAAAAGCAAACAAAAAAAACCCTCCAAAAAACCCAAAATAAAACAAATAATAATAATAATATTAAAAACCACACACACACACACACACACAAAACCAACAACCAACCAAACACAAAAATGTTGGCAACTTTCATGAATTGTGTAAACATATTTTCTTATGGAATCCAAAGGGTACAAAGTAAGATGGTCTTTTGGGTCAAATTATTTTCATTTCCCTTTCTGGTTCTCAGTGTGTATCAAAATGTCTCTTCTGTTATTATAACCATTTGCAGACTCAAACATAGGAACTCATTGACTGTCACTACTGGATTAAAAGATTTATCTCAAGAAACAGTCTGGCTGATATTGGAGAACGGATGGTAGATGGCAGAAATAAAAACAGAGATATGAATAATGTGGTTTCATTCTTGATTTTCTTTTCTGCACGTGATCTGCTTTCACACCAAGTCGTTAGTGTTGGAGCTCCTAGAAATGATTGTACAATAATTTGCATAATAAATCCTGGCACTTAGTCTGTGGTATTGACAAGCATATGTTCTAGTGGGCTGAGGAACTTTAGGCATAGCTCACTCTCACCGCTGCTCTTTGCAGATTTTAAAGACTGCACTTAGCTAGATTGGAACTATTCTTGCTCTGATTTTACAGTTTGAAAATGTAAAGACATTTGAAATGGTCCCTCAAAGGCTTGTTTTCAATTCATAAGAACAGTGTGAGCAACCTAGTGGCAAGATCATGAGGAACTGTGAACCCAAAAGTTAAGGTGGCTTTAATTAACAAGAGCATCATATTGTCCTACTGTGAGGAGAATGTGCATCTTTGAACTGCTTCCTACTGGAGCTTTTGCAGGATCACAAATCAGAGATCTGCTGGATCCTGATTTTTCTGCCAGTGGTGTTTTTAGTCAAGTGAAGGCACCCCTTAGGAAAGGATTTAATGCAGCCAGCAGCACAGCCATCCCTGGGGTAATCCTAGTGACACCTGCAGAGTTATAATGGAGAGCATGTGGAAAAGAAGCAACTAAAACTTTATTCCACCAGCTAGGAAACTTTGTAGATCATTAACATTTTTGCTGGAGTTGAAGCATGGCTTCAGGCTCAAAGAGATTGCTTTACATAAGACACAATAGTGTGGTAGGTTCAGTTGTCCTTGTCTGAGGTTCTGCAATGTTACATGGAGCAGTACATAGGCACAAGAATTTGCAGGTAAAGGATGTCCTGCAGCACTCTGTGCTTGGACTTTAAACAAAAGACATTATGAATCTGTATTCCTTAACATGCTAAAAAAAACCCCAAAAACTAGCAAACAACTCTTATGAGCTGATATAGTCTGTATAACATTTCTGGGAGCCACAAATGTTATTCGAGTGTAAACCTGAGAAGAAAACCCTCCAGTCCTACCACATAGTAAGACTTATAATATCAGTTTTGAAAGCAGCCTGCACTGAGGAATAATGATGCACAAAATAATCTGCAGGATCAAGTTAGTTTTCAGTGTAGTAAGATTAGAAATGTGTATGCCACACAACACTGACTGCAAGATGTTGATGAGCTAATTAAGGGTAAAATGTGAGTTTCTTAATCAGTAGTTAATGAGTGCATTAAAGTATGTAGGAGAGTTGCCTGACAACAAGAAGAAACCTATGGGAGGGGTTAGAGGGTGTATTCTTTTCCCCTGGCCCCAGCAGCAGGATCTGAAGCTGTGGGTTCTTGTCCAATATTCTTGATCTGAGTTTATTATTTTTGCCATATTTTATCATTAAACCTTCATATTTTTGTTTGCTGGGTTTTTCTGATGTAAATAAGTAAAATTAAAGGTAAATTCCCTATTCCAGGGCTTGTGATTCTCTCTCAGATAAGATGAGGGGGGCTTGAATTTCACATGGGTCTCTGAAGATACAAACTGAACAGCGCTTTTCTCTTTGAAAAGCCTGTGAGCCTACGTGATTTCTTTGACCCTTATTTCTCAGAGCAGCAGAGGCTTTAGCATCTTGATTACCTGTCTGCTTCCAGTCAGAGGTATCTATTTCTTTATTTATTATCTCCTGTATTACATTAATTTCTAACGCTTTGGCCTCTCGCCATTTGAGGGAAGAGACTTATTCTGGTAGACCCTATTTGCCTATCCGAGGTAAGGTTTCAGTGGACAAGGTCTGACAGCTACTCTTAGGATTTAGAAAGTAGGGAATTGCTCAGGGCTGTCTCCTTGCTATCCTTTATCTCATCCTTCTGGCCTTTGGCTGCTTTCAGTGTTTGGCTAATTTCTTGTCTTTGAAGATAGCAGAGTTCTGGACTACATTCACTCGTGAATGTGACCTATTCTGGCTTTATGCCCAACTTTTATGCCCTTTTCATTTCTATTGCTGATTTCCTCAAAGCTTTTCAAACAGCAGAGCATTAAAAAATGGATTAGTCTACTACCTTAAACAAATGTAAGAAGCTAATTTAACTAAAATTCACATTTTTCTACATGATGATTTGCTTCAGTACTTTAGTCTGACTGTTTTCTTTCTTTCCTTCTCAAGAAGAGGCAGAGCGAAAGTTTCTTAACTTGCCAACATGTTCAGACTCTCAAAACTTTTATCAGCCATACTAATGGTAATATTACAATGTCATGCAAATGTGAATTAGTTGGCAGAACCTCTTGCTGCAGACAGGGAAAAAGCCCTGCATACTGAGTGGCATATTTATACTTCTCAGGGACCTACTTATTGGTTAAAATGGAACACATGTAGCTGTACTTTGTAAAAATAATGAAGTCAACGATATGAAACAACTAGGCTTCTCCAGTTTTCAAATACTCTTTCAGATCAACAAATTGAAAAGGTCTTTCAGGATTCTCTTGTGGCTTTATGTATGAAAGATGAAATCATTCAAAGAACAGGGCATAAAGATATCATCTGGTATGTGCATCACAATAATGCGCTCTATACTAAGAAAATAAGACCCGTACAGAAACAGTCTTGAATGAGGTTTAGCATTTATTGTTCCTTATAAAATTGATTGACAATTCTTTTTCCAACTGTGTAATTTTTGAAAGAGCTACAGGAATTGCTCAGTCTAACCTCATTTATATTTTGAAATTAAGCTTTGTGTGCTTTTATTCATCATGGCAAGCATAGGAAACATACCAGCACTTATCTGATCCTGGCTTTGCATAATGCAGCATTAGTCAACAAAGTTTTACCTGCATTCCTCCTGTAGGTTACTGGGTCAAATACTGAAAGTCAATACCATTTCATGGTTGCTTGGTATCTTGTTTAAAAATAAGTATGGGAGCTCAGTTTAGCTCCCGACAGGCCACTAGAGCTGCACCAGAGATGTGTAGGCTGTTTGGACAAAATAAGAACAAATTCAAAAAACCTGAGCTAAACCCCAGCTTTAGGCTACGGTCCAGCAATGTGTTCCATTGATGTTTCCATGGAGTTCAGTGGAGGATAAGACACAGTTGCTATTTAAACACATTCTCGTGAGGCTAGTGCTTCCTGCCTTGCTGGGAGCATGGGAGGAAGAACAGTCATTTTGTGTTATTTTGGCACATCTTCCTTGCTTTTCGGTGGTACACATAATGGAGGCAGGAGCAAGTGTCAGATGTATTGAAACATTCATTTTTTCTTATTCTTTTTTTTTTTTTTTAACCCAAAATTAGTTCAGACTTGCAGTAAGTTATGAAGAAAGAATTAAAGCAAGGGGTCAAAATGTTTCTTTGGGACTGCCTTGTCTGTTTTTCCTTTTTTTTTCCTTTAGAATCATAGATTAAATATATTCCCAGGCAGAAGTCTGAATCAGAATAACCCAAAGTGATGGATGCATGAGCCCCATCTCTGATTTTATAGGTGTTCTTTAGCTCTGCAACTGCCTATCAACATCTCACATCTGAACATCCCCAGTTATGACAGCTGTGTCATACATTCCTAACTTGATTTCAGCTGACATGGTAATCATCGCAGAAAGGAAGGAGAGGTATCTTGAAAGAAGAGCTTTTTCCTTAAGCTTATTCACAACCTGAAGCATATTACAAAATGCTTCCAGAACTTCCACAAGTTCTGCTGACCTTTCTCTCAAAAAGACCGGTAGAACATTAAATAAATTAAACCACATTCTGGAAGCTCATACAAATAGTGTTTAATCTTTCCCCAAAGCTGGTGAACAGCTTTTGAGTGGGTAATGATGCTGCACCAGCTCCTGAGAGGATGGGTGTTATTTTAAGCCAGCTACAATTCTGGGTTTGAGCAACTGACAGCTACACTTACTGGCTGGGTTGGGAGCTGGCTCCTGGCCTTGAAAAGGAAAACAAAAGTTCCTGCATCCTCTGGCTTTTAACACTGCTGATGCCACTCAATTATTGCACAGATTAACATGACACAATGGTGCAAGTCCTTCTCTCTGCTTTGAGACATCTACATAATTCATCTCACTCACTCATTTGGACTCCTCCAGCAGGCAAAGGAACCATGACTAGTCCTCCACAGTGATTCATCTCACCTTAGAGTAGGTAGCCAAGCCCTGTCCTTCAGATAAAATCCTCTGCAAGTTGGTTCCTTTCTGGTCTTCCAGTTGGGGTATAGTCAACTAAGTCTACACAGCTGTAGTTTGATGATCTGAATTCCCTTCCTGCATTTGAGTGCATCTGGCTTAATAGAGAGAGAAATCCTTCAAAAAATGTACTGGGATATTGCATTATCAGAAAGGTACTTGAGTAACTTGTTTGGAGTATTTATTTGTTTGGTTCAAAATGACTTCTCACCTTTCTGGAGTCTCTTTTCCAGTTTCTCCATGCTCAGATTGCATCAGGGACTGTCCACACAGCTCTTTGATATGTGTCTTTCTCCATGTCTCTGACATTCATAGAAAAGCATTTCTGTCAGTGTCCTTCTGTGTTTTGATTTGCAGTGTGTATGCTCTGAGCAGAGTTGCAGGTGTTGCTAGATTCTTTTCTGGGTTCTGGAGAAATATGTGCTGATGAGACAATGCTCAGCTGTGGAAAATAAAAATGCAGATCTCACCTGAAGCATGAAGATTTATATGTTTAAGTTTGGGAAAACCGTAAAAAGCATAACAAGGGATACTTCAGTAATGTACAGCTGCCTTGTATAAATAACTCAGAGCTGTTCATGTTGGAAATAGACCCATCGAATCAAGTAAAATTAAAAAAGTCAAGGGTTAAAGAAGATATTTTTGCTGTATATTATAGTTTTGTTTTTTTAAGGCATGTTCAGGCATTTATGTGACATGCTATTTATCCCACCGTGTTCAGTAATTAGAATAAATATTTAAGAAAATTTAGATTGCTTTCTTGTCTTTTTGTCTTCTTGTACAGATGTCCTTTGGAGCCTCAAAGGGCAAATAAAGTACTTATTTTTTAAAATATTTTGTTTAAATATTTTTTTTGAATCCAATTCCCCCTCTCCCCTCTCTCCTTTACCCCCCAGTTCAGAAGACAATCAGTGTTTGCCTGGGTTTTGCTGTTTTAGTCAGGGAGGAGTATAACAAAAATAAGCAGGTATCCTAGTACCAGAGTCAGCAAAGATGCAAAGGTTTCACAACCTCTGTGATAACTTAGTGCATTTTGTTTATGTTTTACTGAGGAGCATGATTTTGTTGAAGCTCCTCTTGTGATGAGAATTTTGTGAAGCAGCCTGTTAGATATATTAAGGGTGGCTGAATAGTAGATGTGGGAGGTTTTGCAGTCCTAAGGCAGCCAGAGCAGCTCTAGATCAACTCTACTCTTATTCTACAATTTGAGAGAGACAAGTCTTTATCTTAGCTTATCCTTAGCTTGTCCTGGTTTACTCAGCTTGTCTGTGGCATTTGGCACTGCAGGAAGCACAAGAGCCTGTCTGTCTTTTTCTTCTGACATAATGTGATGCTAGCAAATAAATCAGGGGTGCTGGTTTCACCTCCATTCATCATCTTCCCTCAGTTGGCCAGAGGAATAGGACCAGTTATAAGTCCCCCAGTGTGAATCATGTGCCTTTGTGTCAGAGGAAACTTCTCCACTCCTGAGCTCTCTGAGCAGTTCGAAACATGCAGAAGGTACCACTTTGGCTAGCATTTCTCTCCCTTTCTTCTACAACTAAGTCCCTTCCACGAGCTCCTAATTTTAATTTCCCCACTGGCAAAATATTGCTAACAAAACATTGTCACAGTGACTAGGGGAAGAGAGACTGAAATACTCAATTCCTGTCTTTTTCTTTCAGTCTTCTGATAGCTGACGTTTTCCTTCAGTTTGTAGTGTCTAGGTGCAAGTAATTTTGTAAGAGCAAACCAAGTCCTCACAGTTAAGGGGACCAAGAACATCACTTAAGCTATTTTATGGTTGGTATCAAACATACTGATGAGGTGAATCAGATGAAAATTACTTTCACCTCTTTGCCTCATGATTCAAGTCTCCCTGAGGTATCTTTTGTAGGTGTTTTGTTTCTTAAAATGCTTAAAAGATTATGCCTGTTAGGGCTGGCAGGAATTGGGGTTTGGTTTTGATCTACAGAATGCTTGGGTAAGGGTGGAAGAAACAGGAAAAATGAAGGGCGGGATTTAAATCCCTGCACAACTATGCATTAAGAAGCAAAGCAGGTGAGTCTTAGAACAGGGGGTTCCAATGATCAAGAGTGCAGAAAAGCATCTTGGGAGATTTTGAGCTTCCTCCATCATTAACAGTTACAGTTCCGAGTCTTATTTTCAGCCATGGTATGAAATGAAAGGTTCTTTATACAACAGTTAGGACAATTCCCTCTCTTTCTAAAATATTTCTTCATCTACCAACCCCAAGTATAGTTGCTGATATTTTAAGTTGTTCAGTTTTTGAACATACTTAAGTTTAAAGAAAGTGAGTAAAAGTATAATTACTGAGAATATTCTAAAGTCCGATTGTTTATATTTAGATGGTTCATTTTTAGAAGCTGAAGAATCACTTGTCTGTCACCTTTTATCTCATGCTGCTAGAAGATCCTGGCAACAGCTCCCTGGTGAGGTGATGCACTCTTGAAAAACGTTGGTGCACTTGAAGCAAATTCTTAGAGTTCAGGCCACTTGGAAAGAACACTATAGTCTCTACCAAAGTAGTGCAGGCTATGGGAAAAGATAACTTCTGCTTGGCCAGAACAAATTTCTTGTATCCAAAAAAGGCAGGAGATGAAAAGCAGGAATGGAGAATCACAGATAGGAATAACATCTAAGACTTGACATTTGTCTCACCTTGACTTATGGTCTGTAGTGGGACATGTTATCCTTGATGCCACTCCAGATCAGTTAAAATAAAGATATTGCAGTAGTTTCAGCTAATCTTAAAATTGGAGTGTGTTCACATAGCTAACAGAAGAAATGTACTCTATGATTTGCATTGTTATTCTTTTGTATTATGTTACTATTTTATGTTGGTTCCACATTTCCTGGTATTTAAGATACTTTTGAGTAACTGCCAGCACTCAATTATATGGTTGTGTTTGTCAAGAATTGCAGTTGCCATACAGCATTTAGGGTTCTGGAGGTTGTGACAGTATCAGAGAAAGTCTAGATTGCAAAAATGATGAATAATAAAAAAGTGAATACTCATCTTTAAATAATCTTGATAGACTTCAGAATTCCACAGTGGTGAGGTAAGCAAGGCAATGGCCTTCTTTGGTTTGGATATGCTCTGTATTTAGAAAATTATACTGGTAAATACAGACACTAGAAACGTGACTTTTCAATGAGATCTTAGGGCCTGAAGCAGCTCTGTGGTAATGGACATATGCCAGTGCTGTGGAAATGCCCTTCCACTGGTGATACCAGTAAGTGTGAACAGAGGTTGAATCATAGAATAGTTAGCGTTGGAAAGGACCTTAAGATCATCTAGTTCCAAACTCCCCTGCCATGGGCAGGGACACCTCACACTAAACCATGCCACCCAAGGCTATGTCCAACCTGGCCTTGAACAC